>JAGDYQ010000067.1:1690882-1828382 GCA_021962125.1 Bulinus truncatus | reverse complement strand
TTTGATAGAGTATAAGCCAATTTTATAAAACACTCAAAATATGTATTACAGATTTTAATACAGATACTCACACATTTTAAAAGAAAAAAAAACAACAAAAAAGCATCCAAACAACCATATGCCGGCACCACAATATTTATTGAAAAAGCTCAATATTAATGTACTAATTGAATAGTTTAAAAATTGTACATTTATTGAAAATCTTCTAAACTAGTATACTGAGAATAAATATTCAAACCTGATCAGTCACGTGTGAAGTACTGTTGGGACTACTGGCCTGAACACACCACCCACCATTTGATGAGACGTCTGATGAATCCTAGAAATAAAAAAAAATCAAATTTGGCACACCAAAGCGACCAAGGACCTGTGGATGCGGGGTAATTTGTAAGAGTATAAGGGACCACCAATGGTGCGGGGTAATTTGTACAGTTTATGGGACCTGTGGATGTGGGGTAATTTGTACAGTATAAGGGACCTGTGGATGCGGGGTAATTTGTACAGTATAAAGGACCTGTGGATGCGGGGTAATTTGTACAGTATAAGGGACCTGTGGATGCGGGGTAATTTGTACAGTATAAGGGACCTGTGGATGCGGGGTAATTTGTACAGTATAAGGGACCTGTGGATGCGGGGTAATTTGTACAGTATAAGGGACCTGTGGATGCGGGGTAATTTGTACAGTATAAGGGACCTGTGGATGCGGGGTAATTTGTACAGTATAAGGGACCTGTGGATGCGGGGTAATTTGTACAGTATAAGGGACCTGTGGATGCGGGGTAATTTGTACAGTATAAGGGACCTGTGGATGCGGGGTAATTTGTACAGTATTGTGGATGCGGGGTAATTTGTACAGTATAAGGGACCTGTGGCTGCGGGTTAATTTGTACAGTATAAGGGACCTGTGGATGCGGGGTAATTTGTACAGTATAAGGGACCTGTGGATGCGGGGTAATTTGTACAGTACAAGGGACCTGTGGATGCGGGGAATTTGTACAATATAAGGGACCTGTCGATACAGGGGGCAGTAGTAGATCTCCTAGTCCTCTGGAAATATTTTCGATGATATTCAAAAGCCGTAGCCCATGGTAGGTCATATCTCTAGTGACTAGTGGGCTGTAGCCTATAGTGGGCCACCCTTGTAGCGGTCACCGAAATATCAAATTTGATTTCAACGTGTTCTGTAAGGGCCCCTTAAGTGGACCTGTGCAAAAGTTTCTTAATCAATCAATATCATTCAATATCATTCTATATCATTATGTATCATTCTATATCATTCCATATCATTCTAATTCATTATGTATAATTATGTATCATCTATATCATTATGTATCATTATGTATCATTATGTATCATTCTATATCATCTATATCGTTCTCTATCATTATGTATCATTCTATATCATTATGTATCATTATGTATAATTCTATATGATTATGTATCATTCCATATCATTATGTATCATTCTATATCAGTATGTATCATTTTATATCAATATATCTCATTGTTATCTAGAATCTCATACCGTACGAACCATTGCTTACATTTAAAACAATCTTCCAAACCAAATGACCAGGATTAACTTATACTGGTGACTATATCAATCAGAGCCATTGGCTGAACAGTGGCGATAATCACCCGTACTGTCCTGTAAAATCAAAATCAGATTTCTACTACGAATGACCAAGCTTTTTGCAAACTTAACTTTGCAAATATACATTTTTGTAATATGGGTAGCAACCAAATTTGGACATTATTTTTCAGCCAAATCTAAACACCAGTATTTTAAAACTGACCTTGTATACACGTGAACAAAATAAACGCATGCAATATATGAGTTTAACTAGAGGGCTACAACTATTTAAAAAAATTAACCTGAAAGAAATATAAAAATATCTACAATTATCTACAACTAAGAGCAATTTATATGAATGTTTATATAAAGGAAAAAAGTGTTAAATCCGACATATAACAGATATCTTGCTGAGGATGTTACTTTTCTCATAACAATTTGTATTGTAAATCATAAGGTAATAACACCAACATACTTTTTTTAATGGATTATTTTTAAAATGTCATTTTTAAAATGATGCCGTAACTGGGGAAATAGTGCATATTTCTTAGATATGTAGTCCACATTTCGTATAGACCCAAACACACATATTTTTTAGACCTGTAGCCCATATTTTTGTAATAACATAGCTGAAAATTTTGAAACATCTAAACAACAAATTAATGTATTTAGATAGGTATCCATTATTTAGATAGGTATCCTTTATTTAGATAGGTATCCATTATTTAGAAACATCTAAACAACAAATAAATTTATTGAGATAGGTATCCATTATTTAGAATTCTCTTAATTATTTTTACATGGCGGACTGGGCAGGATAGGGGTAGTATTAAATAAAAAAAAAAACAAAAAAAACTACAAAACTACTTGCAGACTTGGCAGAGTGGGACGTATTCATTACAAGTATTGATTGTTTGTAACATTTTCCCAATACAAATATTGTTGGGCTGTAACTTTGAATCAATAACAACATTGTAAAACACATTTTTAATTAAAGTATTGAGGACAGGGTATTGGTGTCTTTGTGTATTTTAAATAATGCACGTAAATGGGATACTTTGCTTTAATCAATACCAATCATTATTCAAGTCATGATATCATGTGTGCCTTTATCCAACAGATCTGTTGTTGGGCACACATTCTTCTGTATGTAAAATGACAGAGGTATAACTATTTCCCACCCAAACGCTTTCGACATAGTTAAGAATAAATAATAAATATATTAATACACACACACAAACACACACACACACACATATATATATATATATATGATCCTTTATTGCATGTATATAAAGTATAGAAACATCCGGTTCATCTATTGCTGAAAGTGAACTACTGTCACTGGCTACTAGCCATAACCTCACAGTACATTTGTTTTCCAGCCATTTCTCTTACTGTACACCGGTCGTCCAGTCTTTTCACTCGTAATACAAGGTTTTTCAGCAATTTCCTCACTGAACATCAGTTGTCCAATTATTTCCCTCACAATACATCAGTTATCCAATTACTTCTCTCACAATAAGCCAGATGTCCACCATTTTCCTCATAATACACCGGTTGTCCAGTTATTTACCTCACAATACACTGAATGTCAAATTATTTCCCTCACAATACACCAGTTGTTCAGTGCTTTCCTCAAATACCTAGTTGTCCAATTATTTCCTCACAATATACCAGTTGTCCAATTATTTCCCTCACAATACACCGTTTGTCCATATATTTCCTCACAATACACCAGTTGTCCAATTATTTCCCTCACAATACACCAGTTGTCCAATCATTTACCTCACAATACACTGAATGTCAAATTATTTCCTCACAATACACCAGTTGTCCAATTATTTACCTCACAATGCACTGAATGTCAAATTATTTCCCTCACAATACACCGTTTGTCCAAGTATTTCCTCACAATACACCAGTTGTCAATTATTTCCCTCACAATACACCCAGTTGTCCAATTATTTCCCTCACAATACACCAGTTGTCCAATTATTTCCCCACAATACACCGTTTGTCCATATATTTCCTCACAATACACCAGTTGTCCAATTATTTCCCTCACAATACACCAGTTGTCCAATCATTTACCTCACAATACACTGAATGTCAATCATTTCCCTCACAATACACCAGTTGTCCAATCATTTACCTCACAATGCACTGAATGTCAAATTATTTCCCTCACAATACCACCGTTTGTCCAAGTATTTCCCTCACAATACCAGTTGTCCAATTATTTCCCTCACATACACCAGTTGTCCAATTATTTCCCTCACACCGTTTGTCGAAGTATTTCCCTCACAATACACCGGTTGTCCAATTATTTCCCTCACAATACACCGGTTGTCCAAGTATTTCCCTCACAATACAATGTTTGTCCAAGTATTTCCCTCACAATACACCAGTTGTCCAATTATTTCCTCACAATACACCGGTTGTCCAAGTATTTCCCTCACAATACAATGTTTGTCCAAGTATTTCCCTCACAATACACCGGTTGTCCAAGTATTTCCCTCACAATACACCGGTTGTCCAATTATTTCCCTCACAATACACCAGTTGTCCAATTATTTCCCTCACAATACACCAGTTGTCCAATTATTTCCCCTACAATACACCGGTTGTCCAATTATTTCCTCACAATACACCGTTTGTCCAAGTATTTCCTCACAATACACCGTTTGTCCAAGTATTCCCTACAATACACCGGTTGTCCAAGTATTTCGCTACTGGTCAAACTAGGTTTTTTTCTACAAAGGTCACTAGCCTGTCCCTGTTCCCAAACACCCATCACTAGACACAGGTTAGATAAATGTCTTTTATAAAAATATGTGTATTATAACAAAATATACAAGTGTAAACAATTTCATCTCTATTGGGTATCGATAATTATCTGAAAGAAGATTATTTCAAGTTACAGAAGAACAACAAATTTATAACATTCACACCCGCCAAGACAAAGCAGGTTATATAAATGTATAAATTTCATTAACTATCAACATCTTTAGTTAATTAGTAGTGCAAGTTAATCGATAACTAATGGTAGTGATGCAACAGAAAGACTTTAATACAAACTATTTCATAAGTTTATAAATAACAACTTTTGAATGTTTCAATGTTAACAGTTAACAACTGTACCTTATTGTTTAGTTTCAGCATGTCACAATTTTGTTGGCCATACGTTTGTTTCATTTCATTCAGAAGACTCAGTGACAGTCCCTTTGTGTTTTTAGATGTAAAATGGTCATTGTTGTTCTTGGTATCTTTGTTCATCTTCTATTTTCTGTTTAAAAATGATGTGTTCATTTTGGATTGAATACTTCCCGTCAAATGAAAGATATGATGGATATATTTTGAAAGTAAAATAAAAAAATTCTTGACGAAAAAAATGTAATGACCAGTTTAACCTTTATTTTCATTTTAGACTAATAATACTTTAATTTAACCGAGATCTAACTACATTATACAATCGATACTTTAAATAATACTTTCATCTAACCGACATCTAACTATATTATACAATCGATACTTTAAATAATACTTTAATTTAACCGAGATCTAACTACATTATACAATCGAACCTTTAAATAATACTTCCATCTAACCGAGATCTAACTATATTATACAATCGAACCTTTAAATAATACTTTCATCTAACCGAAATCTAACTATATTATACAATCGAACCTTTAAATAATACTTTCATCTAACCGAGATCTAACTATATTATACAATCGAACCTTTAAGTAATACTTTCATCTAACCGAGATCTAACTATATTATGCAGATACTTTAAATTGACCAATAGCTAACAGTGATGGATACTCTAGGATTATAGCTAAGAGGAATTGATACTTTCACTAGACTTATGTCTTAGATAAATTATACTTTCATTTGACCTATATCTTAGATTACTTGATGTTTTTATTTGACCTATATCTGATTATCTACTTTTAGAAATTTTTTAAGCTTTAAGGTCAATAGGGTAAGTTTATCTATATACATAATCGTCTAACATAGACAGTAGACCGTTCGAACATGCGTTCGACAGACCTTCACACCGTGCGGTGTATTTGATGTTTATGGCAATAAAAGCCACATGTCTGCATGTTACAAATACGGCACCGCATGAGATGAAATCGCTAAAAACTAAAAGAGATTCTACGTCACACATTTGCGGAGTAAAAAAACAGCGCGCGTCAGTATAAAAATAGTCTGGGAATGCCAAAATTATAGAAATTGAAAAGAGACGACTTACTAACTGAGAGTATGTTTGGGTTCATTTTGTTCATCAAATGACTCTTTCTCGAATAAAAATGAAATGCTAGGGAATTCTTAACACAACAAGGATTTCTTATTACTGAATTAAGATTTTTAAATGATTAGGAGTAATGTGCGAAATTATGTAAAGTTGGAATAAAAATGAAATAGAAGAAAATTAAAATAATACATGTTCCGACATTCAGTTATACTAAATGCCCCCTTTTGTAATTTTGTACATTGAGACCCACTGCGATTCGGGCATGCCTTGAGTGGAAGGGGGTGGCGCTAAGTGAAAGAGAATTGATAAAATATTAGAAAGAGTTCTTTGAAAATATTATGAATGAATTAAGATTAGTCAATGATATGGTGTTGTTAGCGCATCACCATTTTCAACTCCAACTACGTGCCTAATAGCCGGTCCTGGTACCGGGCCTTTGATCTAGTATATAAATACTGCTTTTTAAAATACCATTTATTAAACTGAACTAAAAAGTACAAAACAAAATTCCTGAGATTAATAAATGTTTATAAAAATTATCATGACCAGAAACATAACCGTGAGTACCCATCTATAGATAATTATATTTTCATTTTTGTGTTCGATCTATTAATAAATGTAAAGAAATTAACATTTTTTATAATTTGTGTTCAAGCTGAAATGAAATGCATGATCTAAAAACTAAGTCCAGGCAATTTTTATCATTAATTCTATAAATAATACAGATTACACCATGTGGACTGGGTGTACTTCATTCAGATTACACCATGTGGACTGGGTGTACTTCATACAGATTACACCTTGTGGACTGGTGTACTTCATACAAATTACACCATGTGGACTGGGTGTACTGTACAGATTACACCGTGTGGACTGAGTGTACTTCATACAGATTACACCATGTGGACTGGGTGTACTTCCTTACAGATTACACCGTGTGGACTGAGTGTACTTCATGCAGATTACACCATGTGTGGACTGAGTGTACTTCATACAGATTACACCATGTGGACTGGGTGTACTTCCTTACAGATTACACCATGTGGACTGGGTGTACTTCATACAGATTACGCTATGGGGTTCAGGTGTACTTCACATACGGTGCACCATGTGGACTGGAATTCCTTACTAATACAGATTACACAATGGGACTGATTAATATATACAGATTACACCATGTGGACTGGGTGTACTTCGCTGATTTACCATGTGGACTGGGTGTACTTCATACAGATTACCGTGTGGACTGGTATCCACTTCATACAGATTACACCATGTGGACTGGTGTACTTCATACAGATTACACCTTGTGGACTGGGTGTACTTCATACAAATTACACCATGCCATGTGGACTGGGTGTACTTCATACAGATACACCATGTGGACTGGGTGTACTTCATACAGATTACACCATGTGGACTGGATGTACTTCATACAGATTACACCGTGTGGACTGAGTGTACTTCATACAGATTACACCGTGTGGACTGAGTGTACTTCATACAGATTACACAATGGGACTGGGTGTACTTCATACAGATTACCATGTGGATTTGGGTGTGCTTCATACAGTTTACACCATGTGGACTGGGTGTACTTCATACAGATTACCATGTGGACTAGTGTACTTCATACAGATTGCACCATGTGGACTGGGTGTACTTCATACAGATGCACCATGTGGACTGGGTGTACTTCATACAGATTACACCATGTGGACTGGGTGTACTTCATACAGATTACACCATGTGGACTGGGTGTGTACTTCCACATACAGATTACACCATGTGGACTGGGTGTACTTCATACAGATTACCATGTGGACTGAGTGTACTTCATACAGATTACACCGTGTGGACTGAGTGTACTTCATACAGATTACACAATGGGACTGGGTGCTTCATACAGATTACACCATGTGGACTGGGTGTACTTCATACAGATTACACTATGGGACTGGGTGTATAGCTGAATTACACCATGTGGGTGTACTTCATACTGATTACACAATGGGACTGGGTGTACTGCATACAGATTACACCCTGTGGACTGGGTGTACTTCATTTGGGAGCACTCTGCCTTAATAGTTTCATACAACTTCTGTCCTGTTAACCTATCGTTAATTAAGCCATTTATCAGAAAGCAGCGATCAGATTAAGATGGTAATCTTTATTTGCTTGTGTTTGTATTACTAGTTTGATGAGTTTTGACATCAACGGATTACGAGGTTCGACGCTATATTTCTAGCTAATTTTGCAGAATATAAAATTTTGACTCTTCATAAAAATATATTAACAAGTACAAATTGTATCTTCAGCAACAGACTCAGTTTTAATGTAAATGTAGTATAATAGAGTAACTAGGTTGCTGCGAATATGTTTTTATGTTAACAAAATATTGAAAGATTATGCGAATAGCTTTTCTAAAAGGTAGCAAACCAGAATTAACGCATATGTACTTGATGGGAACTAAAATCGTTGGTTGAATAATCCAATCAAAACTACAATCACTGCCACTGTTACAAACATCAGTGTCACAATCTGTTAGTATATAGCGGAAAAAAAAATTAGTGAAATTTACAAAATGTTTCCATAAAGCTCGTGTGTATGTCACGTGACATTTACATAATAATAAAATAAAATTATAATAGAAATTATGTTAACATTTTTAACATTCAACTAGAATCTGTACTAACTTATTCTTGGATTTACTGACAACATTTTATGTAAATCTGTACTAAACTATTAGTAACACCTGATTCTCGTATCGTATGTAGGCTATTTTCTATTTATAAGTAATTTGTTAACACCATAAATATTTGGTACAATTTTCAGTCGTAGAGGGTGTCAATTCAGATTCAGCTTGGGAAGGAAGGAGCAAGTTCAACAGAGCTCACGTTTTTTTTTTTATTTTTCTTGAACAGAAATAAAAACAAATACATAAAAATTTGAGGACAAAAGTCTAACCGCCACTGGACCCGTTTATCAATGAAATGCACGAAGTTTTCATTAAAAACATACAGTGACACTTACTGCCATATGTGGTCGAAATAATTTTGAAATATTGTACCATTTTCTTAAACATTTAATTACTTAAGTAGCATTGCCACTAATGTGCAAAAATGTGTTTCATAACAAGATAAAAAATAAAATGGGATTTATATTGAACAAACTGATATATTTCAGATTTATTAGAACAAACTGATATATTTCAGATTTATTAAGACAATGATATATTTCAGATTTATATTGAACAAACTGGTATATTTCAGATTTATTGAACAAACTTAATAAATGTTCAGATTTATATTAAAGGACAAACTGATATATTTCAAATTTATGTTGAACAAACTGATATATTTCAGATTTATTGAACAAACTGGTATATTTCAAAGATTTATTGAACACACTTATATATTTCAGATTTATTGAACACACTTATATATTTCAGATTTATACTGAACAAACTGATATATTTCAGATTATATTGAACAAACTGATATATTTCAGATTTATTGAACAAACTGATATGTTTCAGATTTATATTGAACAAACTGGTATATTTCAGATTTATTGAACATACACTTATATATTTCAGTTATATTGAACAAGCTGATATATTTCAGATTTATATTGAACAAACTGATATATTTCAGATTTATTGAATAAACTGATATATTTCAGATTTATTGAACAAACTGATATGTTTTAAGATTTATTGAACAAACTGATATATTTCAGATTTATTGAACAAACTGATATATTTCAGATTTATTGAACAAACTGGTATATTTCAGATTTATTGTATAAAAAATAAACAAGAAATGCCATTCTCTCCCCCCCACACTTCAACATCTCTTCTGCAAATAATACACAATTAGTACACGGCAGAGATCATAAAATACAAGCGTTTTATCGGATGATTTTTAGTGGTAAACATTGTCAAATATTTTGATATGTATAGGGAAGACACTTTTGAGGATAATAAAATAGAATTTATTTAACTCTTATGATAACAACCTCCCCCTCCCCCTTTCGGCTCAGACAAAAAACAAACAACCAAAAAAACATTTATCCTTTGGGGATGGAGGGAAAGTTACCCCCTCCCCCCTCGCAATTGATGCCCTGGATAGGCTTAAGGTTTTATAATAGATGTGGTGGTACTTAGTAGACTCCCAAGTGGTTTCAATTGTTTTTTAATGGCGCAAAATACCAAACAAAACATAGAATATTTCATTTGGAACATGCAGCAACATTTCTTTACAATTTTAATTATTTGCCAGGTTAAAGTTTTCGGAGGTTTTCTTTGAAAATAATTCAGCAAAACAGTTTATCACAAGCGCAGTCACTTAGAACCTTTTAACAATTAACCTTTTCTTTTTTAAATATTTAATATAATGTATCATAATTTCAAGAATTCACAAAAAAAGGAAAATAAAATTTTTTGATCTTTGGGGTGGGGTGTATCATGGATACAGCCAAGAATATCCCGGACCCTTGAGAAACTATTCAAACGGGGGTGGGGACCATCTGACCTCTTCTCACCCCTAACTTGGGCATCAAAATAAATAAATTATAATCAATGTCAAAAGCAACGTCCTCTCCCCCCTCACCTTCAGGGCTTGGGGGGGCACTGACAAGTGCTCTGGTTGCCCCCTCACATTGGCCGCGACCCTGTGTTTATAAACTTATGACCTGGATGCACGTAATTTAGAATGTTACTGTAGATTGACTCTTCATGACATTAAACAATGGTGGAAAAAAGTACGTTTTGAAAACAACACCGATGTCCAACAATAATTTCACTGTTAGTCTGGATGCATGTGCGCACGAGTGGAGACACCTATTGGGCTTAGCTTCACTTTGTCCCTCAAATGTTTCGCGGTATAGCGACTAAAAACATGGGACAAGTCGTTAAGTTGAACATTTGCTGGCGCAAGAGAAATGGAGGGTTAAGATTTAAAATTGTATTTAATGTAGGTCAGTCTGTTGCAGAACTTGATTTGATAAAAAAGAATCAGTTATGTAAAAAAACAAACAAGATTTAATTGCATTTGGCATTCGGTCATGACAGATTTATTGAGTTAACCAGTTATCGACTTGTTCGATTGTAGGCCCTAAGTTTTTACTAGCCTCATTTGATAACGTCAAAATGTTTCATGATTTTGTCTGCATTAGAAAATAATAATGGAATAACACAAAAAATATATTTTAAAAAACTTTAATAAAATGCAAATAAAAAGAAAAATAAAATATACATAATTAGTGGTTCTTAAAAAATCTCATTATTACAAATAAAAAAGAAACTTTAAAAGTACATTAAAGAGATCTAATTAGTGTTGTTACTTTTCATAAAAACATCAAATGACTGAAATTCATTATGGTACATATATTTAAAAAAAACTTGTATATGGAGATACACATTTCTTGCTATTGTAAAACTGGTTTTACAACTTTACAAAAAAGAGAAAGTAGAACACCGGCAATGTAGATATTTAAAATAATCTGAAGTGAGAAGAATAAAAGGGGGAGGGGATTTTGGGGGACGGGGTAGAGACCTGTCACAGGTGTCACAGGTGTCTGAGTGTCACGGTGTGGTTATCGCTTTCTGACACAGACATCCACCGGTATAAATGAGTTGTGTGTGCATAGTTCTTTTTGGTCATCATGTCAATGTTTGTGTCTAATATAACATGACACGAGACGCGGTGACTAATATAACATGACACTAGACGCGGTGTCTGATATAACATGGCACTTGACGCGGTGAATGATATAACATGGCACTAGACGCGGTGTCTGATATAACATGACACTAGACGCGGTGTCTGATATAACATGACACTAGACGCGGTGTCTAATATAACATGACACTAGACGCGATGACTAATATAACATCTGACACTAGACGCGGTGTCTGATATAACATGACACTACACGCGGTGACTGATATAACATGGCACTAGACGCGGTGTCTGATATAACATGACACTAGACGCGGTGTCTGATATAGCACATGACACTAGACGCGGTGTCTAATATAACATGACACTAGCCGCGGTGTCTAATATAACATGACACTAGACGCGGTGTCTAATATAACATGACACTAGACGCGGTGTCTAATATAACATGACACTAGACGCGGTGTCTAATATAACATGACACTAGACGCGGTGTCTAATATAACATGACACTAGACGCGGTGTCTAATATAACATGACACTAGACGCGGTGTCTGATATAACATGGCACTAGACGCAGGAATTTGGATGGTTGGGGCGAAGATGGAAATAATGGGCTCTTAAAATAAGGAGACCTGCAATAGATATAAAGTTGTTTTTATTTGGAGGGTTTAATTTTGATTTTGCGCGGGGGGGGTCTTTCGAAAATGGGGTTCATGGGAGAGTGTCTGTTGTGCCCCTGCCCGTTAGGTCAGTCTCTGGATTACTCAATATGACATGGGAACTGGAAAATATCCTTATAAAACAATATAATATTATACGATATTTACACATATAAGTTTGATTGGAGGTAGTTATATAATCGACATGTAGATAGATAGGTAGGTAGATGAATTAATAGATAGGTGGATAGATAGGTAGTTAGGTAGATACATAGAAAGGTGAATAGATAGATAGATAAATAAACGGATGGATAGATAGTCAAGTAGTTAGGTAAACATATAGTGGAAAGATAAAACGATAGATTGAACCATTGATAAAAAGCTAAAGCTGTACAAACTAGACTTTCTCTATTCCCTTGATGCCGGGATAAAAATGATTCTCATCCGGGATTTCGAAATTCGGGATAAAAATAAAATATTCTATTTTAGGCACAATAAAATTAACTTAAGTAAGAGGGTAATAATATTACATACCTATGCCCTGAAAAGCCTTAGCACAGAGATATGCATTGTTCAGCTTTGATTCATATTTTAAAAAAAAAAAAATTTTAAGATATTTTAAGAGAAATTAAAAATCTAATTAGAGTTTTTTCTTTTCATCATTCTTAAGAATAAATTATTTCAATAAAAAAAAAAAACTTTAAAAATTGTCAAAGTCTAATTACTTGTTGTTACTTTTCATTAAACAATAAAAAAAAATTAAATACAAACATACAACAAAAAACAACAAACAAACATAATGTCTGTTAGAGGACTCGAACCTGGACAGCCAGCATAAAACAAAAGGCAGCTTAGCCATTCAGCCACCATGTCACAAGTACTATGTTACTAAAAGCACCCTGCAAAACCTTCGTATAGAGCAGCGATCGGGGAACTTATTTAATAATTACCCCAAAATATTTTGGTGTAAATTGATATTACTACATAGCAAATTAAAAATATATACTTTTACTCAAAAGTTTCATTTTTACCCCCAAAAATTTCAGTTTTAACCCATTTGGGCTAATTTACCCCGGTTCCCCGACCGCTGGCATAAAGTTATATCCCCTTAGGCTTGATCGGTAGGCTAGGCTATTTTTGGTTTCGGGCTGATCAATTTTTCCATGATTGTATTTTAAACTGGAATAGTGTTGTAGTAATTCTTTACTTTCGATTGAACGCGGAACCCAAATCGCTATTATTTATATTATATTGTATCAAAGATCGCTTATTTGATTATTTTGCACTTCCACTTGACTTGTAAGTCTTAAACATATATTCTGATATTGTCATTTAAAAATGAATGAAAGCACTATTTATTTAATTATATAAAAATTAGCAGAATTTCTTTTTTTATATTAGATCTACTTTTAAAAAGAACTTTATTTACGAAATTAGTTACGACGTACGCGCTCGTTAGTCTCATCGTTGGATTATTACTATTGTTTACGTTTGACGATTTTAAAATGCTATTTGTTGTAATAAAAACAACAATAATTTGAATAATATTACGTTATTATTACTTTTTAATATTTGTAACTTTTACGTTTCATAATAAAAATCACAGAGACAATTAAAAACTGTAGATTTTTTAAAAAGAAATGTTGAATGGCAAGCCATGATTAATATTTTAAACTGGAATAGGCTTACTGTTGTATTAATTCTTTACTTTCGATCTAACGCAGAACCCACACCGCTATTATTTATATAGATTTTATAATACTTGATTTAGTTAGAATGCTGAAAATGAACCTTTCACAATTTTAATAATTATGAATGTGCGATATAATAATCAATCCAATTTCAAAAAAGTGTAAAAATATCTTTGGATGTAAAAACATGAGTATCAAAGTCTGTGACTCAGAATGTATATTTTACTCGTAGTTTATCCATGAATAAAACATAACAGAACTTCCCCCACAATAGATTAGTTCCACAGCGAAATATTCACAGGTCAATATTTCTGCAATCAGTAATGATGAATTAATGTGTCACACATGAGAAAGAAAACCATTTGATTTTGTAACCTCCCCTTATTTTAAACTAGTACACCCATACCTCGCTTTACGGCCTAGATACGTTCCACGAAATTTGGCCGCTAAGTGAAAAGCCGTATAGGAATCAATTGTTCTAGTACAAATCCATACAAATTCAATGAGATCGGTTCCAAGTTGTTTAAATATGTAACATGGTTTATCATTAAATGTATTTTCTCTTTTTTTATTTAATTTAAATTAAAGCTACATACATTTGTACATAAAATAATAATAACTCCAACCAATCAACAATAGTCTATAAACAAAAATGAAACAATTTTCATGTTACATAAAACATGTATATGTATATATTTTTTAAATGAAGACAATGAAGAAATTGTAACCTGCAGATCAATGACGTCATCATTTTTCACTGGTAAGGATGGGCATGGCTTACAGCAATTGTCCAACGTTGTTTTGCCTTCTTGTCTAGTTCATTCTTCAATGAGTTATAACATCTAATGACTGAGATAATTCCTTGAGAAATTGAGCGCTAGTCTGACGTCAGGATCGTTTTCAGGAGGAGGTTCCCTATCAGCTTCAAGTAGAGCAAGGACATCACGTTTTCAAACCTTCCAAGCCGAAATCTACTAGATCAAAATATTTTTCTAATTTCAGGAAGAAAATTAACTTCTGTATCTAGTGCCGAACTACAAAGTTTTAGGGCCATCATTGGAGGTCCCCTGCATTTTGACATTCGACAACATGACATGAGATAATGTACTTTATATTTTCATTAAAAAATATTTAGGGGGCCCCTCAAGCTAAGGCCGGGGGGACTTTTGAATTTGGACCCCCTCCCTAGGTACGCTTCTGTCTGCATCAGCATTTTTTTACACATTCTGGCCATATTTTTTTCCATATATGATTCATTGTTGTCAATTTCAATTCCTTCCATCATTCACTGATGCTGTCAACAGTATTCTTGATGTTATAGTTTTCCAAAATGTTTTAATTGAAATTCACCATTGGTTTCCCTTATGCTGAGTTGTCGGAAAGTTCGGTGTAGGTAATGTGCCTTAAAGTGCCTATTGCACCCTTATCCATTGGTTGGATTAGTGCTGTTGTATTTTTTCGGAAAGGTACTCAATCATGACATCAGATAGATCGGATAAATTAGTAGGATGCCCTGGTGCATTATCCAAAATTATCAAAATTTTTTCACTTTTGTACAAAAATTTTTTTAACCGTTATAGCGAAACATTTTAGGCCGTAAATCGAAAACGTGCCATAAATGATGAAGGCCGTTATAGCAATATGCCGTATAAAGAGCGGCCGTATAGCGAGGTATGAGTGTATTCAATTTGTTGAATAGAGTTATAGACTGCATCACGCTTCTTTGCAAATCCGATCCACAGATGGACACATTGCAATAGTTTTATTTACCGTAACCTACAGCTACAGATGAAATAACAAATGAACTCCTTGCTGCTAAACGATGTTGACATAAAATTTGTGTAAGATGAACGACACAGTGTTTGAAAAAGTTCATAGAGTTATCTTTTAAAATTACTGACATATTTCTACAGCTCATTATCCTTTTAATATAAACAAAAGCTTTTAATAAAACTAAAACACACTTCATATTAAAAATACATACAAATACAAGTCAAACAGCATGTCATAAATCAGATTTCCCCGAGGAAAACAAAAAAAAAACAGTGGAGTGGAACGGACGGTAACTAAAATGAAATGTTTAAGTAAACAGATTAACAATTATGTCCCTTGTTGTACTCGTCAATCATCATGATTAACACCTTTTCACAATTAAACTGTGACAGACACAACATACTGTCATCATACAGGCTAACACACAAACTGTGAACAGACACAACATACCAATCAGCATACAGCACAACAAATTAACTGTAGACAGACACAACTTACTGTCAACATACAGGCACAACACACAATTAAACTGTAGACAGACACAACATACTGTCAACAGCACAGGCAAAACACACAATTAAACTTAGACAGACACAACATACTGTCAACATACAGGCAAAACACACAATTAAACTTAGACAGACACAACATACTGTCAACATACAGGCAAAACACACAATTAAACTGTAGACAGACACAACATACTGTCAACATACAGACACAACACACAATTAAACTGTAGTCAGACACAACATACTGTCAACATACAGGCAAAACACACAATTAAACTGTGAGCCAGACACGGCATACTGTCAAACATTATGAATTTCTGAAAGCTTGTTAAAAATGATAAACTCTTATGTTCTTGGTTTGTGTGTATTACGTCAGGTTTTTGAGAAAACCTCAAAAGAGTGTTTACAAGGTTTATGCTTATATCTGACCATGGTATGTGATCATATCAATATGTTGTATGTGATCAACCAAGTATGTGGTGGGATATACGTGTATTTAAATTAACAAAAGTTTACATGAATATTTTAATTCTGTTGTTTGTGTGTTTTAGATTTTAATTAATTGATCTTAATTCCTAAATTTAATTCGCTATGCCAAGACATTGTATGAGTTCAGTAGACAGGTTCTGCTATATTTGTGGACGAGTTTACACTATGGCTGAGAAGAAAATATCACATTTGACAATGAAATAATATCATGCGTACTTGGGATGTAAACTGGGGGACCAGTACTAAACCTGGACGCCTCATGTTATTTGTAAACTTTGTGAAGTAACTCTTGGCAAGTGGTTTAATGGTAAAGTGAAATGTTGTTGGATTCAACAATAGGAGCAGGCACAAGATTCAATATTCTAATGTACCATCAGCCCTGAGGCCTATAGGAAACTGTGAAAACATTCCTGTACCTACTCCTCCTACATAACTGGACGATATTGAAAGTGATGACAGCTCAAGTTCTGAAGACAGTAGTGATGTTCATGATTCTGATTTTAATCACACCAAAACTTCTTACTCAGGAAGATCTTGATGATCTAGTTTGAGATCTTGACCTTGTTAAGTAATCAGCTGAACTGCTTGCATCCCACTTATAAGAACGGAACCTTCTCACACCTGCAACTAGTATAATTGTGTACAGATATCATGAAGCAGAAATTGTACAGTTCTTTTCAAGTGGCAAGGCTTATTATATTGGGATAGCAGAGTAGACTCTGAGAATTATGCAAAGAAAGTCTGGTCACCAAAAGAAGAATTCACCCCTGGAAGTTACAGTGTCAAGTTACAGCCTATGGTAGAAGCACATCGAGTTTTCCTTCCACCACTCCCTATAAAATTGGGATTAATGAAAGCTTTTGTCAAGAATATGGACCATACTGGCTCTGGATTTCTATATTTGTCAGAAGCATTTCTGCATATAAGTGAAGCAAAGTTGACTGCAGGTATCTTTGTTTGACCGCAGATCAGAGAAGTAATGAAAGATGATCTAAATTGGCTGCAGTTGAACTGCAAACCTGGAATGCTTTCAAAGATATTGTCAACAATTTCTTAGGTAAATTCAAGTCAGAAACTTACCAAAGTCTTGTTAAGAACATGATAGTCAAATTTTGGGCTTTGGGTGGCCGCATGAGTGTCAAGTTGCACTTTTTGGACTCATACATTGACTTCTTTCCTGCAAATCTTGTTGCATACAGTGAAGAGCAGGGTGAAAGGTTACATCTGGACATTTTTGAAATGGAGAGTCGATACCAAGCTCGATGTAATGTGAATATCATGACCGATTATTGCTGGTCTTTGAAACGTCATAATCCTGGTGCTGCTCATAAACGAAAATCCCTGAAAAGACAATTCACAGAGTGATAGATAATTAATAAATGTAATCTGCTTTTATATTGCGCTTTGGTTAATAATTTTGTAACTTCCAATAGTTTTCTGCATGGTTGAAGTTTATCCATCATATATTTTATTTCTGGTTTATTGACCATTCCCTTTATTATTAAATGTCAAACTGCAAAAAAATCTTGACGTGGTACAAACATTTGGATTGCATATTCAGAATCAGCTTGAAAAGTTGTGCAAGAAACATCTATTTACATGTCTGCAGTTTTCAAAAAATAAAAATTTGTATATCAGTGTTATCTACTGTCTGGTTTCGTATGTATGGCGCCAAACTTTCACAGGGGCTTGATTAATGATACAAAGAATCAGTGTCCCAAAGTTTCTAGGTTGGGCATTGTATTTACAAGAATATAGGTCAAACATTGTATTTTCAAGAATGTGTCTTGCCCCCACTTAAATTTTCAAGGGGGAGCGGCGCTCCCCCCCTTGAATTTTGGCTTGCCCCCCCCTTAAAATATTTCGTTTCGCCGCCACTGCTTTAAGTATGTTCTAACACATGTACTACCTTTGTTTTTTTTTGGAGAGAGTTGTTACAGAACAAATAAAAAAAGGAGATAATTTTAGCGACCAAACTGGGAGAAAGCTAAACAATTGAACTACAATAAAGAAATATGATCAAGGACTCATATACTTACTGCTTTAACAACTTAGAAAGGGGAAGACGGGGTCTAAAACAAGTTTGACAGTTATTAAATTGGGGGGGGGGGAGATGTGTGGATGTTCATTTGACGCCATCAATGTCATTCTTTTGGAAAAAGAGCTCAATGATTTGTTTTGCTACTATCTTACCTAGCTTTTTTTTTTAAAAAATGCAAATTTTATTCTCAGATCAACGACTTAAATTGATGGTGTCTAAAATATTAATCATTGCGTATTGTATATGAATTTTAAAATACAGTGAACAAGTTCATCTAAATGAACTAGTTTAAAATCATTTGTAGTAATTCAAATGGGTATCTTGTTACATTATTCTGTTTACAGAGTGCTCATTAAGCAATCTAAAACTGGTAAAATATATCTTAAGATATGAAATGTTAACCGATTAATGTAGATTGGACAAGTCTGATATGATATAGCGTTAATTCTGGACAATACATTTCCTTATTTTATTTCATTAATGTCTTTTTTAAAAAAAACTAAACTAATTTTCTAAGTCATACTATGTAATATGGAAAGATACAATAAACTTTCGACTATCCGACCTAATGTTGAGCGATGATATTCGAACATTCCCGATACTGCAAAAGTGTCGTAGATATGTTTTATGTTTGTTTGACTTTTCACGTGGTGAATGTGATCGTGGAGAATGAATGGATGAAAGGTCAAAGTTAGAAAGATAGTGATTGGTTGCTGTGGTCAGATGACAATGTCAACATTGATGGCTAACGTGGTAGTAGAGATCGTAGAGTTGCAGGAGAGATTGCGTAGCCTACTTTGTTTTAGATAACGCTATATTATTTTATTCTATTATTATTTGTATCGTTGGAAATATAATAAACGTTGATTATGATTCACTCGTTGGCTGGTTTGTAAGTGAATGGTAGAAAGCAGTAGTCATGACAAAATAAGGTTTCATCTTTCGTTAAACCTTATGCATAATCTGAAATGAGTTTCACCCCTCTTTTCGCTGTATCATTTACAACTTGCATAGAATTAATAATTATATGTGCTTCCTTGTATTATGTCACGGTATTCCACGTGGCTGGGTGATTTTCTTTCATGAATGTCCAATTTATTCCAAGCACTTCAAATACATATGTTAATCTCTCTATTAAACAGTCATGTAATATCATGCTTACAATTTTATTCCTTTAATCCTTTGCCTTCACGCCTTTGTTTTTGGCTTGCTTTTCAATTGCAATCAACATTTGTCTTTAGTTTGGTTATCAACATCGTTGCTGAAAAAAGAGAAAATCACCAGGTTCTTTTTTAAATATCATATTTTTTTAAATGTCTTTAAAGGCCAATTCAGCAACTTCTTTGTGAAATATTTTGAAATTATATAATTTCTGAATCAAAGTCAGGTCATTGTGAAGAGCAGATGAAGAGATGGGAGCCTGTAACCAATGTTCCATGTAAATGAAAGTTGAAAAAAATCGAAAATCGTAGAAGATTTTTCTTTTTCATTTTTTTTTGTCAAAAAAAAATTGATGTCGAAACAAGTAAATTTTAATAGAGTAAAGTGTTTTCGCCATTCATCATGCTTTTTGTATCGCGCCAGGAGTACGGATTATTATGCCGTTTTTGCCTGGAGGAGTTTCTCATAAAAAAATGACAGTTACAATTTTCGTTTTGTAATTCTACTGCTGGTGATACAAGTGAATAATAAACTTTGAGATCTGCATCAGTTAAATGTCATGATTCACTATTAAGTTTACTTCACTGATCATGAAATCAGTAAAACAACTTAATCTCTGGACCAGAAGATGCTCCAAAACATGTTATGTAAACATGGGATAAAATTACTTTATGAACATGGTGTCGATAGGTTGTGCATAACAACTATTTTCCAATTAATTTCTCCATCAGGGTACAAGTACTTGAATATATACCTGTGTTGCTTGAAATATTATCAAAACAGAGTGCCACAATTTAGTCATATGAAATATTCCATTCTTTTAAAGCTTGTTCAATGATGCAATAGTACAGTGGGTGTTCTGAATGCCGGCAAACTTATTTTATTTTTTTAACTTATTAATTTTCCCCAAAAAATAACATTGTTTATTATGTATGATGACTCATAAAATTAAGAAATGATAAAATATTGATAACATTTTCAACTTAATTATTAAAATAGAAGAGATAAATATGAAAAAAAGTATGAAAAATGTGGATTCGAGTAACCTTGCAAACTTCGTTTAGCAACCAAACAACGGATTGTCCTCCGAAATTTCCCTATATATTTTATTTTATTAAAAGGAACCAAATAAAAGGTTGAGAGCATTAAAAAAATTGTTTACAATGCATTTGTTTGTCACCCTAATGTCCATAACATAAAATAAAACAACTATGGTCACGACTTCAGAGATATACATTGTTCAACGATTTTAAAGTGCCAATAGATATAAAATGTTCTAATCTGAAAAAGATATTTAAAGATGCTTATTGGTGATTAATTAATTGAGTAATATGTCCCTGATATTGCATCCAAAATGTGTAACTGACTCAAAAACTCTTTTAATATTGATTGGAGTTAGTCAATATTTATTGTGTATAGTCCAGTATGTCTCAGTCAACATTTATTCTGTCTAGTCCAGTATGTTTCATATTTTCGCGTTCATGCACCTCAAAGTGTATTTTTTAAGTTTGTATTTTATATTTGATAACTAATTTGTTGTATATTTTTTGTGTCAATTGTAGTTCGGCTACCATAGATTCACGACAATAATTATACATTCCTGTCTCTCTACAATAAAATTATTCTGTCATTATATAAATCAACTTCATCTACTTGCAATCGGTTGGAATTTTAAGAAACCCAACAGTGAACGAAATCCAAGGGATATTGCTGAGCCAGATTAACTATCTAGACTTTGCAAATGATTTGTGTCTTATTTAAATAACAGATGCATGAGAGGTTAAGTGTTAATAATAGATGCACTAGATGTTAAATGTAGTGACAGCCACAGTGTTGGAGGATGGCCTCAGTATCAATAAAAACCAGAACAAAAGTCCTAAATAACTCCACCAGCATGAGTCTCATTTTTTGCACGGAATTCAATTTAAAGAAATGCATTCTTTTTTAGGCCTTACGAATTGCGGGGCTCAATTTAACGGATGCTTGTGAGGCCCCCTTCTAATTTTTTTAACAATAACAACTATTACTGTTAAAATAAGTGTAAATGTCGGGCTCCTGCCAGACGCGGGGCCCTATTGGGAGCAATTGGTCAAATGGGCCTAAGGCCGGTCCTTATTGCACATATGAAAATATAAAGTTTTAAATCAATTTCGATTATTACATTCCAATTATAAAATAACAAAACCATAGGCCTAATATACACATACATTAATTAGATCTGTGACTAAGCATGTCTAAAATTTAAGACTACGTTTGGCCAAAAATAAATAACAAAGCTATAATAAAACGTAATACGAGAGCTTACAAAACTAAAAAAACAAACTAAAAGCACCTCATAAAATACTAAAGCTTTATTATGATTTAACTAGTCTAAGCACCATCTGTAAGTTCCAATAATTTATGCCATAATGTTGGTAAATTGTTGTATATTTTTTTTCTATGTACAGACCATGCTACAATAGTAGATGTGCAGATTTATGTCTTAAGTATCGATACCGTCAATGAACAGTCTATGGTAAGTAATAAAATAGTTGTCAGTTGTACTAGGCTGAATCATTTATTTATATCTATAATCCATTATATTTGTTATGGCTATATTATATGTTTTCTTGAACATTAAGTAATATTTAGAGCTCGGATTTCTATGTTCTTTACAAGACTGAAATATGTCATATAATATGTAAAAATATGCCATGAAAATTAGCACTTTATTTCTATACTCTCATTCTAGTTTGTATCAAATTAAATACTTTATTCATATACTCTACTCAGTAGGTGTCAGTGTCTTTATTTAATTTTGAAGTATCAGGGCTCGGCCATTTATGACGTCAACAAATGTTAGCACTTTTTAGACCCCCTCCCCACCCACTCTCTCCTTATTAAAAGTGCCCCCCCCCTTAGTAAAATTGCAAACATGTTTATCCCCCCCCCCCCGTATAAAAATATAATTTGCCTAATTACAAAATCAAAAGAGTCTCCTTCAGTACATAAAGGGTTAAATCAAAAACAGGAACCCCCCCCTCAAATATTATATCACAATATGCGCTCTATGTGTGTGTGCATGTGTGCTTATTATAGATGTACAGTAAACTCTTGACTACTCCGATCGCAATAATCCGGCCGCGAGACTATCCTGCATAGCAAACAATATTTATCTGCAATAAAATTATGATTAAAGATAGTTTTTAGTAATAATGAAAAAAAAAACTTGAATAGAGTTTCCTTAATAAAAAGAGTTTACTTTATTAGTATATGTAATGCAGTTAAATATTATCTGTAGATCTATGGACTATCAGGCTAGGGAAGTATTGGGAATGTTATTGCAAATATTAATGGGATAGTCAAAAGTCTGCTGTATCTTTCCAATAAAATAATATTATATAGTTAGATCTAAAAATGTATTATAGCCAAAAACGCAATAATAGAATTAATTTAAAAAATGTATTATGCAGGGTGATCAAAATGTTGCTTTTTGTTTTGCTTGATCACATCAGCTTAGCTAAGTCCACAATAAACCGTTTTGACATTTCACATGTTAAAATATATTGTAAAAATGTAGGATTGCTGAATGAAGGCTCTGCCCACTCCCTAGCGTGCGGAGGGGGCCTGGGGGCCGGCCCCCTGCGTTTTGTCGGGCCCCCTCTTCTTTTTTTGCCCAACTTAGTAACATTTTGGAAGTTTGGATCTAGAACTGAGAGGTCAATATTATTAATTTCAGAAACGGATGAGAAACTTCTCCATTTCAGACAGACTCAGGTATACTGTCATGTAAATCACTATTGCATGCTACATAAATGACATATACGTATGAAAATTTTTAATCGTCGCAGCTTTATATGATGGAGACAAATTGAAACGTCTGTTAGAACAACGGTGGACATGTCATCTTCTGACTACACGAAAAATTTTGAACAATTATAAATGGATTATTTATCTTTTAAATCATTGCTCCAATTCTCATGTAAGATTTACGACAGACTTGGCTTTCTCAATAATAACTCTATTTGAAAGTCCAAACAATTTATTATAGTCCACGTAATGGATTTACTGCATGCAAGTGCACAGATTGATTCGGTTCTAGAGTCAGGTAAGAAATTACGTATTGATGAAGAGTTTAAGAAATTATTTCATTTGATTTTATATAACGGTGTTCTTGATAGAACGATCACAGAAATATATAATCGACTAAATGCAAAAATATGGCGCTTTTTAAATCTTTGAAATCACTGACGTCATTCAATGACAACATTATGAACAAAAATAAGCTCTATACATTAGTTGATTTGACAATTGCAAGTTATGAAACTGAAGCAGCCAAACCATTTTTGGAAACGAAAAGATATAAAAATTACTGGTTTACATGAGTTAGCCAAGTTTATGTACAGTTATCGAGATATTTTTCCTTCTCTGTATCGATTAATTGCTTCTCCATTAACCATTGAAGCCTTGACAAACATCTGTGAAGCTTCGTTTAGTGCTCTGACACGGGTTTCGGCACCATACAGGAGGTCAGTGCTTCATCATAAAAAAGATGACCTAGTTTTTTGGCATATGAATCATCGGTCACCAAAAAGATTGATCCTGAATTGTTTTTACAGAAATGTAATAATTCAAATATACTAGTAGTCTATAATGTAAGGGTGATTCATCATTGCATAGGAAAAAAAAATTCTCCGATTCTAATGCATTGTGGCTCATTTTTTTCCTTTTGTCAAGCAAATCAAGAATAACTAAACTTTTTGAAAAAATGACCACTTTTAGAGGTCGCTCTAGCGACCCGAAGTTTCAATGTGTGAGATAATGCGGCAGTTCTGAGGTGTCGCTTGCTTTGCTATAGTGCAATTTTAGTTCATTGTAAATTTAAAAGTATACAGTGATATTTGAATTTTAGATTATAACTAATTTTATTATTCAAGCTTGCTGGATAATATAGTAGTTTTTGACTAACTACAAATTATTGAATTGACATGGCATCCACATCAAGTGGTAATTCACAAAGTGTATTGACAAGGCGTATAACTGAAGTTTGGTTGATTGGACAAACGGATTCTTGTCTACCTAGTGATGTGTTACTAGCCTTGGGTCATGCTATGAAGATGGTTTTCTATAATCGCAAGGTACTGAAGAAGACAATATCCGAAAGCATTAATGTAACTGTTAACGATCTTCAAAAAGAAAAGCAGTCGAAGAGACTCAATGAGTAGTTGAAGGCGAAAGAAGACATAAGGAGGCAACTGTTACTACTTAGTCTACAAGCAACAGCAAAAGGTACAGATGACGACAATTTTGAGATTCCTGTTTACTACAAGAAGCTTCTGTCAGAGGGTTCGATGCCAGACGAAGAAATTTGAAATCAGAATTTCAATGATGAAGTAAATGCTCATTGGTCATTCACTGGGACGGAAAGATAATGGAGGAAACTACAGATATTCCAGAGCTGCAGTCATACGTTGACAGATTAGTTGTAGTTTTAACTGAGTAAGAAGTTGAGAAGATTTTAGGTTTAGCTAAAATACCAACGGTGCTGGTAAGGCACAAGCCAATGCAACAATACAGCTGATGAGATTATTGGTATGAGTCTACACAACATCCGTCAACACTGGTGTTACTAAGGGGACATGTAAACTTTTGCAAGAGGAGCTATTACATTTTGACTGCCGACATCATGTGCAGGAACTGATCATTGGAGTTGTTTTTTTCTCTATGGCTCCACAAACAGCCCTAACATTCCACTGTTCAAACGTTTTAAATGATTTCGGCCTAGGGTTGATCAGCAGCTGTATAGTCCGCTGGAAGATTCGAGACTAGATGATCCGTTTATGGTAGAACACAAACACAGTGTTGTGTCATTCCTGCAAGACAGTCTGTCAAGTGCCTCAAGTTACAAACCACGTGAAGTTTATAGTGGGATGATCAAAACCTGATTGTTGATATTTGGTATTAGTGTAAGCAACCAACCGCAACACTTTCATGCGCCAGGCGCTAACCATATGGCTCGCAGGGTGGCGAAAATGATATACTGCTTCCAGATCTACTTGTTTAGAAATCAGTTCTAGCTCACATCTTCAGAGGTAAATATTTTGCAAGAATTAAGCTTGTTTGCTACTCACATTTAGGTCAAAGCCTGGATCTCATGTTATGTGATACTCTGTTTAACGTTCTATTGTTATTCAATTAGATCTCACGAAATTCAGTCATATACAAAAACGGTGACTGATGCTGAGAAAAGGAAATTTGAAAACCATCATTGGTATAGAAGTCCAGAGGTGCTTTTTCTTGCGTTGTTTTCTGAAAAAAGTTTCTCCAGATGAAAACTGCAGTATTGCTGAAGCGATGCTGAAGACTGACGATGATTGGACGGATCGAGTGTTTAAAAGTGAAGGATTGCACTAACTGCAACACTTTGTAGGTACCTCATCACTATCTGTAATGCGTTTAGTCGATATTTATATCAGCTTCGATAAAGTTGATCCAGTATCCTGGGATCAATTGCCGTCATTTGCTGAAGCTAAATGTATTGTTGATTCCCTTAAGGCGTCAATAATGCAGCCGATCGGTCAGTTGCACTTAGGGGTTGTCGGTTTTTAAAAACCGGCGGCGAAAAACCGGTTTTTCGACGAATCTCGAAGCATTCGACAACCGGTTTTTTGAGCTTTAAAAAGTCGGTTTTAGCCTAGCACTTAACAATTAGAAAAAAATGTTGTTACATTCAACTAAATTGCAGAGAAATCTGGGAAACGTTGACTTTCCAATGAACTCCCACGTCAGTCTGACCCGTGTACTTGGTCATTGTTAGAAAGTAATTGTTGAGCGATACAAGAGAGTAGGCGTGACCAGTGGTTCAGGGGTAACTTGAGGGGGAGGGAAGTGTTTATACTCATAGAGAGATTTATTGTATCCGTTGTTTCCTCGACCTGGAAAGAGGGCTAAACTCAGGTCTTTTACCAATTTCACAGAAAAGCCGATTTTTTAGCGCAAGAATTTAGTGTTTACTTGCGGGAAGTATACAACTTGAGACGGGCATATCATTGAGACGGGAGGGGGGGGGAATAAATAATTGGTATTTCCTTAGTTCGTTACTAAACAATAGACAGTGTGAGGTTATTTTTTTTCAAGTTGACTAAATTTATGTTCGCCATCCAACACCGTCACCACCGACAACCTTTCTAACCTAAACAAGGCAGGACCGTCGTACTGCTCGTACAGCCGCTGTAATGACTGGTGTAACTGATACATCTCAGGGATGGGAGTGGGGTAGGTGGGGAGATAATTGTATGAAGGGAGGGGCGGGGAGTGAATTTAGAGTTCAGTGGAGAAATGTTTTGAAATGGACATTTAATGTGGCCGTGGCCCGTGAGTCCATAGAGGTACAGAGGTGTTTGTGTACTGTATCACATATATAGATAACATTAGAAACTTAGAGGATGTGAGAGAGAAAGAGAGACGGAGAGGAAGGGAGGGAGGGAGAGAGAAAAAGACAAAGATAACACAGCCCAACAAAAAAAAGTTTTTGCGAGTTGCCAAGAATGTTTGAATGAATTTATAGCAATTCATGGGTGCTGATTTCAAAACTGCCACTGCTTTTGCTGAATTGGCTCTAGTTTCTGAGATATTGGTAACCCTTGAAAATATGATTGTACCCTTTGTGTAAAACAAATGCAATAAGTTTGGTGTCTGTTGTTTAATTTAACTATACCAAGTTATAACTTTGTTTAGTTTTTTCTCTTTTATAACTGCTTTCTACAGACATCATGAGTTCATCACGAAGATGCTGCAAAAATAATCCGAATGTATTCTGTTACATCTGTGGAGAATACATGATTGAAAAGCAAAGAAATATAATCGAATTTATGCAGCAGGCATATTTGGCTTATTTTGGTGAGAAGCTGGGAGACCAAGACAAGTCTTGGGCTCCCCATAAGGTCTGCAAAAACTGTGTGGAGATCCTACGG
The DNA here is from genome assembly GCA_021962125.1 of Bulinus truncatus. Classification (NCBI taxonomy): domain Eukaryota; kingdom Metazoa; phylum Mollusca; class Gastropoda; family Planorbidae; genus Bulinus; species Bulinus truncatus. The sequence continues at coordinate 1,800,577 of JAGDYQ010000067.1, read as the reverse complement.
CAGTGGACAAATGATGAGAAGAAAAGTCTAAGTTTCGGTGTACCAATGGTATGGCGAGAGCCGAAAGACCATTTTGGTGATTGCTATTTTTGTATTGTGAATGTTAAAGGCTTCAATCGCCACAAGAAATCTAAGTGAGATTATCCTGATCTTGAATCTGCAAGGAGACCAATTCCACATAGCAGTGAAGTTCCTATACCAGTGTTTACTGGATTATTAGAGTTTTCACCATCAGACTCTGACGAGGGGCAAGATCTGGAGTTTTTGGCAGGTGAAAAAAGTGGAAGCGATTATGAAGGAAGTTCTTCAACACCTCAACCATTTAGTCAAGAAGAACTCAATGACCTGATACGATACCTAAATATGCCCAAGCAAACATCTGAGCTTTTAGCGTCCAGGCTCAATGAAAGAAATTTTCTCAAACAAGAATGTTTAAAATTTCTTATCGGAAAAGAGAAGAGTTTCTTCTTCCATATTTCAGCCAAGAGGAAGATCTTGTTTACTGTAATGACATCCTTGGATTTCTGCTCCAAATGGGACTACAAGACTACCATTCCGAAGACTGGCGTCTTTTTATAGACAGTTCCATCAGAAGCTTTAAATGTGTTCTGATACACAACGGTAACCGTTGCGCATCTCTTCCTATTGCTCACTCAACAACACCTAAAGAAGAGTATGAGAATATCAAAACAGTATTGCAGAAAGTCTGTTATTATGAGCATCAGTGGTCAATTTGTGTTGATCTAAAAATGGTAAACTTCTTGCTTGGGTAGCAGTCAGGATACACAAAATACCCGTGCTTCATGTGCCTTTGGGATAGCAGGGCAAGGCAAGATCATTGGACAAGAGTGACATGGCCTGCAAGGGAAACCATGACTGTAGGTAAAGAAAATATCATCAACAAGCCACTGGTTGACAAAATAAGATCATTCTCCCACCGCTTCATATCAAATTAGGTTTAATGAAACAATTTGTTAAGGCTTTGGGATTTTTGACGGTATTCAGATTCGAAAACTCATCAACGATCAAAATTTTACAGATTTCACGGATCACCTTGAAGCTTCTTCACGGAACAGTTTTGTTTCAGTTGTCAGGAACTTCTTAGGTAATAACAAAGCAGAGAATTACGAAAAACTGGTACAAGATATGCTCGCTAACTTCAGAAACATTGGAGCAAATATAAGCATCAAGGTACATTACCTGCACAGTCATTTAGACAAATTTCCAGGTAACCTCGGGGACTTCAGTGAGGAATAAGGCGAGAGGTTCCATCAGGATATGAGGGTGATGGAGGAGAGATATCAAGGAAGATGGGGCATAATATGTTGGCTGACTACTGTTGGAGCCTCTAGCGCAATCGCCCCAACGACACACACAAAAGGAAGTCGAGCAAACAGAGATTTTCTAATGCATTACCATAGACAATTAACATATTAATTAATTAATTAGACATAATTAGTTTTTCAAATGAAAATGTTTTCTTCTATTTAAATCACTATTACATACCTTTCTAAACAAAATTCTGCATGACTATTAACATTTTCACTAGTATTTGTTAGTATACTATTTTACTTCATGCAATTCTTGACAATTTTCATACACGGTGCATACATTATTTAATTAATTTTAATTATCTCGTAAAATAGAGCCAATCTAGCAAAAGCACTTATATATTCTAAATCAGCATAGTTGACTTTGTATAAAATGATTCAAATATCACTGGCAATGAAATCACTGTTTCCCAGTGTAATACCAAGAGTAAAAAAAGAACCGTAATATCTATAGACTATATATAAATAAGTACTATACTGAGGTCTACATCACAACGGCTGATTCTGAACTTGTCTGTGAGCGGCAAACCAAACATCGTGTCTTTGACAGCCACGTATATTTATAGCTTAATATGAATAAAACACGGGAAATAATTAAGTCTCAATCGTGACTGCCAAACAAAGTTTAGCAGTTCAAAGGCCATGATAGAAATATAATAAATCAATATGCGATTTAAAGGAATATTAATATATGTACCCAGTAGGTAGTAGTAATATTTTTACTGTCATATTCATATTTTTTTTCTTGTATTTATTATTTAACTTTAAAACATTGGTTGACATAATTACATTAAACTTTATTCATTTTCATGCCCGTCAATTAAATACGGCATACATTGAAAATAGTGAGTGCTACAATGCCCCAAAAATCGTTTATTTCACCGGTTTTTTTGAGAAATTGACCTTCGACAACCGGTTTTTTAAAAAGTCGGTTTTTGTTTAACCCCTAGTTGCACTGATGTTGTTATTTAATAAGTCAATCACTAAAACGGAATCTGACATGCAGAGGTTGCTTCAAGTTGTAGTAGATCACAGACCGAGAGTGCCGAATTTGAAAAAAAATTGCACTGAAGTTATTTAAGAAGCGTTGAACTGAAGATCATTAGTAAAGTGTATTGTTTATGTTTATAATACAATGTATACATGAATAAACAAGCAGTAACTGTTACATATTATTATATTTTATGTTTTTTAACATTTCAACATATCTAATTCGTTGAATTAATGTTTAATGTTGATTTTAAGATAATGTTTAATTTAATGTTTATATTATAAGAATTCTTGTCATTAAAGAATTACTATAAACTTCAGTCTCGATGGGCGACCTCTAAATGTAATTCAATTTCAATTTGAACATTCAGAGAATTAATTACTGCTTAAACTAATAATCCTAAGCTATTAGTGTTGACGGATAAAAAGTAATTTGGGACGCATAAAATGTAGGTCATTTCTGCACATTAGGTAGGTGGCATAAATTAGCACACATATCATTACCTAATGGTGTTTGGTTTGGTTGGCTGGTTGGTTTGGTTGATTTCGTTGGTTGGTTTAATTTGTTGGTTTTGTTAGCTGGTTTGGTTGATTAGCGTTGACGGGTAAATCGTAATTTTTGATGGGTTTGGCTTGGTTTGTTGGTTGGTTTGATTGGTTAGTTTGTTTCGTTGGTTTGATTAGCTGGTTTAATTAAGAGTAGGTAGGTGGCATATTAGGTAGGTGGCATAAATTAGCACCCATATCTTTACCAAATGTTGTTTGATTTTGATTGGTAGGTTGGTTTGATTGGTTGGTTCGGTTGGTTTTGTATGGTTGTTTCGTTAGCTGGTTTGGTTGTTTTTGTTTTGTTGGTTGGTTTGGTTGGTTAGCGTTGATGGGTAAAACGTAATTTCTGACGTATTAAATGTAAGTCATGTCTGCACATTAGGTAGGTGCCATAAATTAGCACCAATATCTTAACCTAAGTGAATTTAACCTAGTAAATCGTATGTAAAATGCAGCAGTTAAATAGATTTCCCGGGCAACGCCGGATTTAATTGCTAGTATTCACTATATCGACACCAATTATACAATTTTAATGATCGTTTTACAGTTTCACTTAATTGCTATGGTTCAACTAATCTGTTAATAATTAAATTACTGACATTAACGAATTATTGAATAAAATAAATTCAAAAATTAAATGGTACAATTTTGTACTATAATATAATTTTCATGAATTTTTAAAATATCCCTTGCAAAACACATGCTTTCAGACTAAATGTACTCACCATTATATTTCTAGAACTGTCGTACGAGCATATAACAGAGCTCAAAAAAACAAATTCCCATGGGACGGGCTTTTAGTCCAACTTTCAGTTACTTTTTCACTGCTCCTCACCTGCTATTGGCTTGGCCCCTGCTGTAAAATGTTCACGCTACGGGGCTGGGCTCTGCGGACCATTGTATCTGACAGAATTCTCTGACTGACACACATGTTTTAGACATTTTCAAAATTTAATTTGATCTTTGAAAGTCGTAATGTTTAAAAATAGTTCTAAAGGAGTTAATGTATATATACTTGTACACTGAAGGCTAAATTTTACACGGGATAAGTTATATTATTTTATACCATGGATTTATTTCATTTACACTTAACCTAAGTTAATTGTGTTTGCAGTTACTTGTACTTTCCTAGTAAATGTTCAAGACATGCCATTCTGGCAGTGACGGCGCAACAAAAGAAAACATACTATTTAAATATATTATGAAAAAAGTCTAGCAAATAATATTTAATTTTAAAACATTGTTGACGTTTAAATATTTTACACTACCTCCCGTCTGTCTACTACTGTCAAACTATTTTATAGTTGTTCACGTGATTAATATACGAGCTACTTACTTAAATAAAACTTGGACTAAAATAACATTCATAGCTTCCATTTTATTAAACGTTTTTCTTTACTTCACTTCTTGTCTGTTTGTTGGTTTGATTGTTTGTTTGCCCAGGAATTGGGAAATTTGGCAATCCAATTTTAGACTACTTTCCGATAAGCTATAGCTCTGATACTTTCAAAAAAAGCTCAGAACCCGATGGCAATGCAATATTCTTACTATTTTATTATGATTTGATGAATTTCGTAATAAATAAAATTAAATATGTATGGCGAATAGGTCACAATCTTGTCTAAATCAAGGGAAATTACTGGTGCTAAATATAGTACACAGTAACGGAATTCGGCACCAATTTTAGACCACTTTCCGAAAAGCTATAGCTCTGATACTTTCAATATAGCTCAGAACCCGATGACAATGCAATATTCTTACTATTTCATTATGATTTGGCGAGTTTCTAAAGTACGGTATTTTTCGAAAGTAAAATTATTGTGGCTGAAGAAAGAATACTCTACTGCGCCTGAACACGTGTGACGTCATAGCTCTCCGATATGTTCTATCTAACCTTTAATCGGGTCCGTCTCACACCAAAACATTTTAAGTCTTCGTATTAATTGATAAAAAATTACATTATACAAAATATTTTAACTAAAAAGTAGAAAATAAAAATTACATTATAAAAAAAATATTTTATAAAAAACAACGTTTTTCTTGCGTAATAAAAAGCAGAAAATAATTTCTGAATAAATTGGTCACATGGTAATAGACTTTATAAGAGCTTCTGATTGTTATAAAAACGAAAAACATTGATGCAATATACTTGAAGATGTGAAATGCTATAACAGTTTTTTTGTGATTTGTAATTCCTTTTGTTAATCTTGGACGGCACATTTCTTAAGTTAATTTTATTATTGCCTTATTTAGCTAAACTACTATGCTATATCTCACAATTTAATATTATTTTATTGGAAACGTACAGTAGACATTCGACTCTCCGACCTAATGTTGCATAATGACATTCGGGCATTCCCGATACTGCTAAAGGCCGTAAATTTGTTTGTGCTAATTAACTGCCTTACATATAATAGTGAATAAAAACATTTTTGTATTACAGTGATTCTATTGAACCTTTATTTTCGTACATTTTCATTATTACTAAAAATATTTATAATCATTTAGGCCTATTTTATTGCGGATAAATATTGATTTCTATGCCGGACAGTAGCCTTGGAAGGGTTGTGCGGTCTGTGCGCCAAAATGGTAATCTTGAAAACAATTTTAGGCGACTATACTAGACATGAGCAATTCATGGCCCGCGGGGCAGGTAAAGCCCGTTGAGCAGTTTGATCTGATCTGCAGTAGAGTCCCCTCCGTTCATTTACATCGATAGCGTTAACATTTAATTTATGTTAGTTCATATAAAATGTTATAAACACTCCATTAGTCTACTCTTGTTCCGGATCTTCAAATCAAAACAGTAGACGGATGGTCGTGCGGTAAAGCGCTAGACTGTCGACCTGAAGTTAAATGGTTCTTCAGTGAAGACCAAGGAAATTTTTCAGGTCTTGGCTCAAGCTCACGATATATCTCCCATGGTGCCTCCATTGCACTATCGGCTATGGTGGGTATGAAAGAAGGGCACCATAAAATCCGTCCCATTAGTGGTTTATAGATCTAAGAGATTTCATCTCATCCTTACAGGGACTTCACACATAATAAATCAAAACAACTATTCTCGTTTATCTCATTTATACATGAAAAATAGTGATTGATGATCTATAGGTGTCAAACTGTAGAAGAGATGACTGGCCTATAATGTGTGTACTGGTAAATTTATCGCGCTGTAAATCACAGTGCAAGATATGTACATAAATAACTCTGAGCTGTTAATACACTGAGCATTGGTTTTCTTTGCAGTACTCAGGCCCGTAGCCAGGAATATTGGATTGGGGGGGGGGCCAAAGACATTTTGGGGGGGGCGAATAAATTTTTTTCGGGGGGGGGGGTGCCGAAGAAATGATCGGAGCGGATCTAGACAACTTTGACGGGGAGGGGGGCAAAACATTGACCCGGGGGGGGGGGGGCAAAACTGTTTTCATTGTTGAAAATTGGTCTTAGAACAAAAAATATTTCGATAATTTAATGATGTATTACCTAAACTTGCGATAACGGGGGGGGGGGGGGGCGAAAATGGAGGCGCGAAGCGCCGAAAGCTTGCGAACAGTAAGGAGGGGTTTGGGGAGGGAAATTTTTGGCAGTTTCATATCTGGAATGGTGCATTTTAGTACCGATTGTTTAGCTATTAATTAGAAATATATAATTTTAACTACGTTTCAATAATGCATGGCATGTTGCAGTTTTGTTAAAAATAATTTAAATAGTAAAGAGTTTTAATGATAAAAATTTATTGAGGCCGAGCAATTTCTGATTCCTGTTATAAATATATTGACCATTTGTTCTGCTACACAATTGTTACATAATAGATACCTGTAGTGTTGTTTTAGTCCCAGGTCATATTTTAGTTTCAGGTTTTATTTCGTTTTTTCTGTAATAATTTTAGTTTTCGTCTAGTTTTAGTCTTGCTTCTAATTTTAGTTTTAGTTTTAGTTCTCTTTGACGAAAAGTCAACATTTTCGTTAACGAAGGTTTTAGTTTAAGTTTTCGTGAACAAAAACAACACTATATTTTAGTTTATTGAGGCTGAGCAATTTCTGATTCCTGTTATAAATATATTGAACAATAGTTCTGCTACACAATTGTTACATAATAGATACCTGATTTATATTATTATACTGTTTGTTTAACGTAGAACCCAGGAAGAACGACAAAGATGCATGAATAAATCTTAGCTATTTGTGTGATATTTCTTATAAAATATTGAAAACAAAGAACAGATCTATCAACAACAACAGTCGCAATTATTCAATTTAAAATAAAATTAATTCTGCTAAAAAGTAAATTCGCAAATTAAATAACATCACTCAGAAATCACGGAGTTTGTACTTTATTACATGTATTTTATTATACATATGTACAAAAATGAAGTCAGAAGCCAATGTTATTTTATTAACTTATTTAAGTTGCTAGTTGTCCTCAGAAGATATCAATATATAAAGCTTTTACAAGGTTGCGAACAGGCCCTTCGACAGAAATTTCGGGCCCCTGTGCTGATATTAATATTTTAAAAAGTTGATTGGCCAGCTCAGTCCGGGTCCCTAAAACTCGCCGGGCCACTGAGCATTGGCCCCCTACCCCCCCCACTCGTCGGCACTGGTTGCGAACATATATTATTATACGATTCAAATTTGCCAACTTCGTGGTTTAGCCAGCCCCGTAGCCAAGGGGGGCACTGGGGGGCCGCGCCCCCCGCTAGGTGTGTAGTGCCCACCCCCACTTAAAAAAGAAGAAAAAGAGGAAAAAATAAAGAAAAAGTAAAGGTGCCCCCTTGCTGGGTACTGGTGCCTCCCTGCTTACTTTGACCTGGCTACGGGCCTGGGTTTAGCACTGAATTTACCTAAAAATGCTTCAGCATTCAGATTGTCTGTTAAATCTTTTTCAAATGCAAGCAGGAAAAGATTGCTTAGACGCTTTTGTAACATTGATCTGCGATATGGGGTGAGCATTCATGTGAGGGTTAAGAAACTCACACACGGCTGTTGAAACACCAAATGCCAATGCTGCCCAAAATACCCAGAATTGAACTTCAATAAGATTCAATCTTTTATGCCCAAAAATTAGATAAGCTATATATGTAAGTAAGCCTATATATAAATAGCCTGAATGATTGCCAAAATATAAACTTTTAAGTTTTTATTATTATTGATTTATTAAACAAAATGATTGATGTTTTATAGCCGTTATTATTAAAATTTTGTCAAAAAACTCAAATCATGCACGGGGGGGGGGCTCAGGTCATGCACGGGGGGGGGGGTAGGCTCAGCCCCCCCCCTAACCCCCCTCTGGCTACGGGCCTGGCAGTACTTCTATTTAATTAAAGACTGTTCAGTCGAATTTTAATATTTTTAATTTTTTTGTAGCATGTCCATAATGATATACATTAAAAGGTCACACATAAATCAAGAGCAGCGGCAGAGAACGCACAGTGCATTGAAGTAACTGAAATCTATTTCAAGATATGTCAGAGTACTTAGGTCGTAACTTTATACTGCTAGATATGTAGTAGCCAATTAAGTACCTTTAATTAATTTATCATTAATGTTGAAGCCTATGCTGGGATATTGGTCAAGTTTGTAATAATTGCCAATGACTGACTACATTGCTGCACATAAGGACATATCTAAACGCAGTACAGTTATGATGCTTGTAAGCTTATAAGTGGCCATTCAGAATATGCAAAATACTGGAATGAAATCATTACAAGGACCACAGACAATGATAAAAGATGGATGTTGTCGGGGACGTTGGTCTACCAGGTACCTTCAGGTCGACAGCCTAGCGCTTTACCGCACGACCATCCGTCAACTATTTTGATTTGGTAGAGCAGTGAAATATATGACTAAAGATCACAGATGTAGATTTATAACCACGGAAAGGTTACTATGGGTTCTAAAATTTGATTGAAGATCCGGAACAAGAGTAGACTAAAGGAGTGTTTATAACATTTTATATGACGGGGACGTTGCGTTATATTGTCGGGTGGTTGGTAGTATGGTCGGGTTGTAGATTGTATTTATTTGTGGAGGCATTTGGTAGCCGTGGCATCCCACTCTCTTTCTCTTCAAAAACACAACTTAAGTCCAATGGCTGATTCAATTTTTAATTGTTGTACGAAAATCATAAAGATATACATGTAGTATTTATCACTTATTTCCGATCACAGTTATGCTTTAGACATTATCAATATTTCCGATCACACTGGATTGAAAAAAGATGGTCTTCAAAAATAAACTAGCTCTTACAGCATCAAAAAATATCGTCATCTGGTCGAGGGTAATAGATCACTTCTTTCCGGAAATATAAAAAAAACCGGATCTCCAGTCAGTTATTAAAAAACTGTGATCCGGAAAAAATGTACAAAAGTAGTACCTTTATGCCAAATACTGTAATGAAATCATTACAAGGGCTACAGACAATGATAAAAGATGGATGTCGTAGATCTATTCTTAGAGATGACAGAAAGACGAGTGAAACACTACATATTGTGGAGTTAAAAAAATGTCCCACACTTTTAAGAACGGTGGGCAGGAGAGGGGCGCCAAAAATTACTCGCACATGGTGCAATAATAGCTGGTTACGGCTCTCCGGATAGTTTGATTGGTGTATAATTGAGAACCGGATAGTCTAACAAAATTCATCGAAGAGCCATATCCTGTTATATTAAATGTGAGGGCTGAATATGGGTTCCATTTTTGTTAAAACTCGTTATATATATAAGTCTAATTAGACATCAATTATTACAATTAGAGGGCGGAGTTGGAAGTTTGTTACTTAATGTTGTATTTGGTGTGGGGGGGGGAATTTTATATTAAAGATCACCGGAATTTTACAGTTGTTGACAAGGGGCGGGGCTCTAAAAAGTGCTAAACATTTGTTGATGTAATGAATTGACGAGCCTTTAAGTTATCATTACTTTTTAAAAAAGCGTGTGTGAATACAATATACTTGACCTCAATAAGCCAAAGTCTTTTCATTTGTATAAAAAATCTATATCTTTAGTCATGATCATTTAAACAAATATTTGTACGATTGAAAGAATTATGTTTTACTTTTTATTGCATTTTAATGAAATTAATTTTTTTTATAAATTTTTTGTATATTTTTCATTTTTGTTACTATCATTTTTCTGACCAAGATTTATTTCATTTGTATTAACATGTCCCTTATTCCTATTTAAAAGGACTATTCCATGAACATTTATCTACGCCAGAGATGGGTCGATCCCAGGTTACAGTTTGTGAATTACTCAAGAGCCCAGTGGCTAGAAATCGACTTTAAATTAATGTCTATGATTTGGGTTCCCGATACTTTCTTCAGGTAATTACAGAGTATTAGTTTATTATTGTCAGTACATTATAGTAAATAATATCTAGAGTACTTAATTGTTGTATTTTAAAACTTTTTACAAGTGTAATAAAACTTGTATTATTTTAAACTTATTGTATAAATGTTTGGCTTACCTCCCCACTTCACCTTTTTAACACGGTATTTTAAGATAAAACATTATTTACACTAATGTATAGTATTAAGCAGGAGTGGGAGCAGGTGTCGGTGTCGGCGGTGTCGGCAGTTTTAGCCCGTTGTCAGTGTCTGCATCAGTACTTTGCCCGGTGTCATGTCGGCATTTGTACTTTGTCCGGAGTCGGTGTCGGCGCAAAAAAATGAGGGAAAAATACTCGAACTTTAATTAAATAATTCAGAGCAACGTCAGACAGTTCATCAAGTTATTTTTTTAAATTTTTAAATAAATACTTGGTAAATCTGTTTATCGGCGAATGTATTATTTTCCAAAGCGAGACTCTCTATAGTACAACAAATTGTCAAAATTAACAGAAGTGTGACTGAAAGCAGATAGGAATGCTCCTGGCTATGTTCACTCTGATATTCACTCATTGATTGTACATCATAATAAATGTTTTATTTGCATTTCTCTATCTATAACTGACCTGTTTCAAATGTTCCTACAATAAAAGTTAACAGCCACCGGTGTCGGCGGCTGATGGAATATCGACACCGGTGTCGGTGTCGGCAAATATTTTTGCCGACACCCCACCCTTGGTATTAAGGAAGAGACTAATGTATAGTACTAAGATAGAGACTAATGTATAGTATTAAGGAAGAGACTAATGTATAGTATTAAGGAAGAGACTAATGTATAGTATTAAGGAAGAGACTAATGTATAGTATTAAGGAAGAGACTAATGTATAGTATTAAGGAAGAGACTAATGTATAGTATTTAGGAAGAGACTAATGTATAGTATTAAGGATGACTAATGTATAGTATTAAGGAAGAGACTAATGTATAGTATTAAGGAAGAGACTAATGTATAGTATTAAGGAAGAGACTAATGTATAGTATTAAGGAAGAGACTAATGTATAGTATTAAGGAAGTGGCTAATGTATAGTATTAAGGAAGTGGCTAATGTATAGTATTAAGGAAGTGGCTAATGTATAGTATTAAGGAAGTGGCTAATGTATACCAAGATGTGACCTTTTCCCAAATTCCTGAAAGAATTCTAACTGTCGTTCGTCCATGACCTTTTAAAAAGTTAATATTGTCATGGGAAACAAGTAAACTCATTCCGAAAAAGGTGCAACCTTGAGAGAGAAAGATAATCAACTTTGTGTACGATTAACTTTGGCGCACTGACTCCCCTTGTTCCATATAATTTATACCCATATGAGTTATAATAGAAAAAAAAACCAGTTTTTCTCTTTAAAAGATATGGGCTTGCCTTTTTATTTGATAACAGAAAATACAAACCTATTTTTATCTTTTTTATTTGTTTCGAGTGTCAAATTGAAACACCAATCAAAAGGAATTTTTAAACAGCTATTAGCTAAGATCTCACCAATGAGTTAAACAGCTCGAGCTAAGATCTCATCTTTGAGTTAAACCGCTATTAGCTAAGATTTAATCAATGAGTTAAACAGCTATTAGCTAAGATTTCATCAATGAGTTAAACAGCTATGAGCTAAAATCTCATCAATCATTATACAGACACTGTTGTAGCTTGTCATGCACAATCGCAAATATACATAAAACACATTTTTCTATTTATGTATCGAAGATTAAAGAATCTGCACTGGTATGATTGTACCATTGTTTGAATTTCGTTTTGCTCAAAAGGAGAAAAGTTAAATTTATGTTTTATAAAGGTTATAAAAGTGAATCTCAAGAACTTCAAAGATCAGTAGACAACTAAATGGACATTTTAGATATGTTTCGTTCCTACAATGATAAGATGTCTTTCTCTTAGATCCCATAAGACCTATGGGGATGTTTTCTTTCATCTCTACCATAACAGATAGTACGAGTGACATGGAGGCACCACGGAAGACATGGAGGGAACATGACATTGGGAAAGTCTCTCAGGTCTACAGTCGAGTGCATACCGCACTACCATCGGTCCCTTCGGAAATTTAGATAACCCGGCAGTGTACTAGCTTTTGTGAAGGCTGGCACTGCAGGACCCGGCAGTGTACTAGCTTTTGTGAAAGTTGGGACTGCAAGACCCGGCAGTGTACTAGCTTTTGTGAAGGTTTGGACTGCAGGACCCGGCAGTGTACTAGCTTTTGTGAAGGTTGGGAGTGCAAGACCCTGCAGTGTACTAGCTTTTGTGAAGGTTGGGACTATTTTGCAGGACTGTGGGGATACTTGCTAATTGTTTTGTGTTGTAGACAGATTCTGGTTTTATTAAATATACAGAATCTGTCTCTTCGGAGATTTATTTGATTATATATTTGCTTGATTGCTTGCACTGGTTCTGTATAAAGATAAGACGAAATTCCATTAATCCATCAACACTGTGGTTTTCACAAAATAAAATACTATATCAGACTATATTACAATGAGTATTTTCAGTACAATTAGTATTTTCAGTACAATTAGTCTTAGAGTACAATTCATCATCTATTACAAATCCTCATATATATATTTTACATATCACCTTCTGTGTCCATCTGCCTCTGACTACCATTTTCATGTTCCGACGCTCTACTCCTACTCCTAATCATACAGAACTCTGGCACACCTTATTCATTACGAACTAAGCCCAAGGTGGTCATTTGATGTGTTGACCTTACCACCCAGCACACTGTTACCAATCAATAATCAAAAGAAGAGCTAGAACCAAGTTGTTGCAATAGGCTTTAAAAAAAAAAACCAACTAACCAATTACATGAGAACAAGCAAATTTGCAGACATTTGTATTAAAAAAAACACATACACACTATTTTAAAAGTTATTTTCCTTTCCATTATATTAATATGTGTGAATAATCTTTAAAAAAAAAACACTCATATTGTTAAAAACTGTCAGAGAACTTTTCATCACATAAAAATGAGTAGACCTACATTACAGAAAGGGAAATAACAAAGAAATCAGATAAAAATGCATAAATTGTATGGTATTATTATTCTAATGACCAGTTAAATACATACATTCAGAGAAGAAACGTTCATGTTACCCGTGATGCCGGCGGCAACAGTCTTACAAACAACTACAAAAGCAGTGGAAAAAAAATGTGCATTTATAGTAGTTTTAGTTGCTCAACAACATTCACATTCAATTTATATTCAAATAAGATCACTACATTTGCCTTTTTCATAGAGTTAAATGATAATTTGACATTATCGCAAAGATGTTGCCGATCTGAAATTGGGTTACACTTGTATATATACTTTTACCTTTCATTGGCTGAACTAAAAATTAAACTCACATGAATATGTTGTATAGTTTACCTACGGAGAGAACGACAACGAGACGACGACGTCATATTAGACCTCTCAACTTTCTCACCGAAAAATTATTTATAAATATATTATAATTATCCAAAATTATTTAAAATTGAGGAAAAAATGTAAATTTATATCTGACTAAACAAAAAATTAATAATTCTAGATCTAAACAACACCCTGCGTTAACAGCCTGTTGTCTATTATCGAAATAGACTTTTAGATTGATCGAAATTATACAGAACTGGTAATCAAATATCACAGTTTGGCAGCTCTGCAGGTATAAAAAATAACAAAAAATGAATTCAGCAAGCGAGAATGTTTGTTTAGTTTCGTCACCTGTCAACCCCTCCTCCCCCACCTTTTTTCCGTGACTCTCGTGTTTTAGCGATGACAACAATGGGAGTTAACGGTTTTTTTTAAATTGATGGCTACTGCTACTGAATTGTTGAATTACTCAGCATAGTAATATAACGTTTTATTTTATTTTTGTAGATTTCTCTACTCTTTCTTGGATGTATTGGAATGTTGTAAAACAACATCAGTATAAACGATTAATAAACACTAGTCGTCCCGCGGCGTAGCATACACCACCTTATCAGTCAATTTTTTTTAAATAACCAAAATAACAGGCTGACATATTCGGAGAAAATACTTACTATACAAAGTTGAACTTTGACCTATCATTTGCAGACTTTATGATCACTATCTGGTACCTTCCAGCAACTTGTTTTTTATTTTATTGTTAACAGATTTTTAGTTAATTCTTTGGATGCATTGATTGTCGATGCCAGACTTAATTTTCTCTTTATTGGTTAGATATATTTTAATTCCTTTTTTAAGACCAGAAATTTTTTCATTCAGATTCTAACAAACATATTTCCGGGGGTGGGTGTTTTAATTTCCATTGCTTTTTATTTTTGGTTCACTTTGTGTCTGCCTTCAATCCACCCCTTCCCCCCATCACACTATAGTGTTGTTTTGATGTAAGATTTTTTTTTCATTCAGGCCATGCCAGTCTCCATATTACCTGTTTTGTGTATTTTTTTGGACTTGCTCAACTTAGCTTAAGATTTTTGTAATATAACCTTCATCCTACACTATTCAGTACAGATAGATGTTAGTTAATATTTTTTTGTAATGCGTACATATTCTGAAACATTTTTTATAATGCGCCATACATATTTATAATTTACTTAATCGGGATTTTCCCCTAAACAGAAGCACAAAGATATCAAAACAAAATATTTCACCATATCTAATATTTTATTGTCTACACTTCAGCGTTGAATGTGTTCTCTTGACCCACTTTTAGCCTAATGTTAGCGCCGGGTCCAGCCACAGCATTTTCACATCTTATCTGTATTTATACAGCATTTTTTTTTATTCTAAAATTAAAAATTAGTTCAATATTACTTTATACTTCACACATAATTGTTAAATATATAAATTGTGTGATATTGCTCTAATTATCAGTTAAATACATGAATTTTATGGTATTATTGTTCTAACGCCCAGTTAAATACATGAATTGTATGATATTATTGCTCTAAAGCCCAGTTAAATACATGAATTTTATGGTATTATTGTTCTAATGCCCACTTAAATACATGAATTGTGTGATAATATTGTTCTAATGCCCAGTTAAATACATACATTGTATGATATTATTATTCTAATGACCAGTTAAATACAGGAATTGTAGGATATTATTGTTCTAACGCCCAGTTAAATATATGAATTGTATGGTATTATTGTTCTAATGCCCACTTAAATACATGAATTGTGTGATATTATTGTTCTAATGCCCAGTTAAATACATACATTGTATGATATTATTATTCTAATGACCAGTTAAATACAGGAATTGTAGGATATTATTGTTCTAACGCCCAGTTAAATATATGAATTGTATGATATTATTGTTCTAACGCCCAGTTAAATACATGAATTGAATGAGAGTATTGTTCTACTGACCAGTTAAATAAATGAATTGAATAGAGTATTGTTCTAACGCCCAGTTAAATATATGAATTGTATGATAGTACTGTTCTAACGCCCAGTTAAATACATGAATTGAATGATATTGATATTCTAACGCCCAGTTAAATACTTGAATTGTATGATATTGTTCTAATGATCAGTTAAATACATAAATTGTATGATATTATTGTTCTAACGCCCAGTTAAATACATAAATTGTATGATATTATTGTTCTAACTCCAAGTTAAATACTTGAATTGTATGATAGTGTTCTAATGATCAGTTAAATACATGAATTGTATGATATTATTGTTCTAACGCCCAGTTAAATACATGGATTGTATGATATTATTGTTCTAACTCGCAGTTAAATACATGAATTGTATGATATTATTGTTTTAACGCCCAGTTAAATACATAAATTGTATGATATTATTGTTCTAACGCCCAGTTAAATACTTGAATTGTATGATATTGATCTAATGGTCAGTTAAATACATGAATTGTATGATATTATTGTTCTAACGCCCAGTTAAATACATGAATTGTATGATATTATTGTTCTAATGACCAGTTAAAAACAAATAAAAAAAGAGACAAGTAAGTACAGATATATTAGTATTTAATTTCAGCCTCAGATTTGGTTATTGACTGACTGAAGGTTGTCATCAATGCAATAGAACGTTCTGGTGTGTCGTTAACGACTCTTAGGCTTATCACAACATTGGCTGCTTGTTGAAAATGTGGAATATCACTCCACTTTTCAGGATCAATGCCATTTAAGAGTGCAACATCCAGTCCAATTGAAATAAGTGCAGCAGTTGTGGTGGATGATATTAGTTCATGTAGTGGTGTTTGTTTCAGTTGCTCAACATTGATGGGAGGAAATTTAATTCCTCTGACACTGGCATCAGAACCAGCTGCAATCATTGCCTCCACCATCAATTTCTTTTCAGAGTTTACTATCTTATCTCAAATATAAAGCAGCTATCTTGTCGTCCGTCCGTCCTGTATGGGAAAGCCGTCGCTATATATAATCTATGACGTCCCGATGGTATAATTATTTATTTTATTTTGCAGAATGGGAGCGCTGTCGCTATAAATAAAAAAAAAATACTCTTCGACGTTATTTCCCGATAGGTGCTGTATCGTGCCTTCGTGCTGCAAAATGGCATAATAAAGTAGTTATTTTTTTTTATTTTTAAGTGCATTTTTATAAAAACTTTTTTTAATGCTTTGTTTTGATTTTAACATTGATAGAATTAAGGGCAAAACGTAACGGTGAGATAAATTAGCACCCATATCTTTACCTAATGGTGTTTAGTTTGGTTTGGTTAGTTGGTTTGGTTTGATTGGTTGGTAGGTTTGTTTGGTTGGTTAGCGTGGACGGGTAACAAGTAAATTGTGACGTATTAAATGTAGGTCATTTCTGCACATTAGAAAGGTGGCATAAATCAGCACATAATTAACCTAATCAATCGTATTTCAAAATTCAGTAGTTAAATTGTTTTCCAGATGGTACAATTTATCTATAAATAAAAAAAAATAATTCTGCACTTGGGATATCTTTTATGACGTCATTTCACGGATGTCGGCTGCGCATGTGGCAGAATGGGTACGCCGCCGCTATAAATATAAAAAATAATTCTGCACTTGAAATTCAGTGTTAATAGTTCCTATTAAAGAAGACAGTAAGATAAAATTTGCGCACAATACGTTTGCAGCGGAAATGTTTTTGCTGGATGAGTGCACGATGGCGTTGAGCCATGCTTTAAGTGCACTTGGCAGATGTCAAGGGCCTCTTTCGGGGTCCATGCGGTCGTTGTATACGAGCATGATCACCTACTGAGTTCTGGCCAGTATTTGTCCCAGTCACGTGGTTCCATAGGACGCACACAACACGAGAAATGAGTACTCGACAAATGTAAATACAATACAACAGCAAATATTTATTGACATCAAAAAAAGAATAAACATCAGCGTGCCCTTAAAAGGGCAGTAGCATTATCAACTACTACACATAAATATTATAGTGAATATAATACATTAAGACAGAATGGCTTTTACCTGGGGCGGGTAGTTCTAAAAAGAACTCAGAACTGAGGTGGTCGAACATCTAAGTCCTGCCACGCTAACAGCCTGTTTCCCACGCCCCGGCTCGAGTCTGAGCTCGACTGTCTTCTCTCAGTCACTGTCTCCAACTGACTGCAAAACTAACTCCCCACTCAAACTGACCGGAAGTTCAGCCACGCACATACTTTCACACGGCTGATGCGTGCCGAGACTTCGCTGACCAATGACCTTCACGCGTGATCAGTTGCGCCTTCCAGCGTGGGGCAATAATATAATATAACAACAGGCCTGTAGCCAGAAGGGGGCTAGGGGGGGGCTGAGCCCACCCCCCGTGCATGACCTGAGCCCCCCCGTGCATGATTTGAGTTTTTTGACAAAATTTTAATAATAACGGCTATAAAACATCAATCATTTTGTTTAATAAATCAATAATAATAAAAACTTAAAAGTTTATATTTTGGCAATTATTCAGGCTATTTATATATACTTATATATATAGCTTATCTAATTTTTGGGCATAAAAGATTGAATCTTATTGAAGTTCACTTCTGGGTATTTTGGGCAGCATTGGCATTTGGTGCTTCAACAGCCGTGTGTGAGAGCAGTTTCTCAACCCTCACACGAATGCTCACCCCATATCGCAGATCAATGTTACAAAAGTGTCTAAGCAATCTTTTCCTGCTTGCATTTGAAAAAGATTTAACAGACAATCTGAATGCTGAAGCATTTTTAGGTAAATTCAGTGCTAAACCCAGGCCCGTAGCCAGGTCAAAGTAAGCAGGGAGGCACCAGTACCCAGCAAGGGGGCACCTTTACTTTTTCTTTATTTTTTCCTCTTTTTCTTCTTTTTTAAGTGGGGGGGGGCACTCCACACCTAGCGGGGGGCACGGCCCCCCAGTGCCCCCTTGCCTACAGGGCCGGCTAAACCACGAAGTTTGCAAATTTGAATCGTATAATAACATAAGTACGCAACCAGTGCCGACGAGTGGGGGGGCAGGGGGGGCAGGGGGGGCAATGCCCAGGGGCCCGGCGAGTTTTAGGGACCCGGACTGAGCTGGCCAATCAACTTTTTAAAATATTAATATCAGCCCAGGGGCCCGAAATTTCTGTCGATGGGCCTGTTCGCAACCTTGTAATAGTTTTATAAATTGATATCTTCTGAGGACAACTAGCAACTTAAATAAGTTAATAAAAAAACATTGGCTTCTGACTTCATTTTTATACATATGTATAATAAAATAATAAAGTACAAACTCCGTGATTTCTGAGTGATATTATTTAATTTGCAAATTTACTTTTTAGCAGAATTAATTTTATTTTAAATTGAATAATTGCGACTGTTGTTGTTGATAGATATGTTCTTTGTTTTCAATATTTTATAAGAAATATCACACAAATAGCTAAGCTTTATTCATGCATTTTTGTCGTTCTTCCCGGGTTGTACATTAAACAAACAGTATAATAATATAAATCAGGTATCTAGTGTTGTTTTCGTTGACGAAAACTAAAACTAAAACCTTCGTTGACGAAAATGTTGACTTTTCGTCAACGAGAACTAAAACTAAAACTAAAATTAGCAGCAAGACTAAAACTAGACGAAAACTGAAATTATTACAGAAAAAACGAAATAAAAACTGAAACTAAAATATAGTGTTGTTTTCGTTCACGAAAACTAAAACTAAAACCTTCGTTAACGAAAATGTTGACTTTTCGTCAAAGAGAACTAAAACTAAAACTAAAATTAGAAGCAAGACTAAAACTAGACGAAAACTAAAATTATTACAGAAAAAACAAAATAAAAACTGAAACTAAAATATGACCTGGGACTAAAACAACACTACAGGTATCTATTATGTAACAATTGTGTAGCAGAACAAATGGTCAATATATTTATAACAGGAATCAGAAATTGCTCAGCCTCAATAAATTTTTATCATTAAAACTCTTTACTATTTAAATTATTTTTAACAAAACTGCAACATGCCATGCATTATTGAAACGTAGTTAAAATTATATATTTCTAATTAATAGCTAAACAATCGGTACTAAAATGCACCATTCCAGATATGAAACTGCAAAAAATTTCTTGGGGAGGGGACTCACTGAGATCCCCTCCCCAAACCCCTCCTCTCCGTTCGCAAGCTTTCGGCGCTTCGCGCCTCCATGGCCATGCCACCCCCCCCCCCGCAAGTTTAGGTAATACATCATTAAATTATCGAAATATTTTTTGTTCTAAGACCAATTTTCAACAATGAAAACAGTTTTGGCCCCCCTCCCCGGGGCAATGTTTTGCCCCCCCTCGTCAAAGTTGTCTATATCCGCCCCAATCATTTCTTCGGCACCCCCCCCCCCGAAAAAATTTCTTCCCCCCCCCCCGAAAATGTCTTTGGCCCCCCCAATCCAATATTCCTGGCTACGGGCCTGTATAACAAGGGCACCGATTACCTCCCCTGTAGACTTTAACCATTCACAGGTGGGCTGCTAGACAGACTGACCACAGTGCGAACACCTGGGAAGACAAAGCCTTTGGCTATCCTCTTTATTATCTCCTTCTGAGTCGATGACGCAACACGTGGGGGGGGGGAGGACAAGAAACAGGGGAGTGCCCTAGATTTCATTAAAACCAACTCACAGAATGTAACATTAGATCACTAAAAGATGTTTAGTTGCGAATGCCACGGGCAACTGCTAGTTTGAGAATAATGCCAGCCAATGCTGGGCCGAGATACCACAAATGATTTAGTAGTTTTTTTTTATTTTTGTGGCAGCAGTTGCAATTTTTTTTTGTTGATTTCAGAGTACTGGTCAATCCTTGTCAACAGTTGTAGATCATTAATTAGCGCATCACTTGGCATATGACATGAAATCCATGCAGACACATAAATATGAGTGGCAAATACAGAAAATTCTGTCAAATTCTTAGTTTCAGATACAGTCAGTTTAAATTCATCTCTGAACAGAAAAAATTTCAAACAGTATATAACTTTGGCCATCCATCTGGCCATATGGTTTGCCCCTGGAACACGAAAGCAGTACTGACTATCAGCTTGGTCATTCACTGGACAGTATAAAACTGTAAGTGTCATGACTCTGTTATATATTTGGTAGCACTGTAACGCACCTAATGAATGTGTAATAAAACGGAAGTTAAGAAATAAAGAAGGAGAAGAAGGAGAAATAAAGACGGTTATTTTTGTGGTCATTAGTTCGTCTTCCGAAGAGATACGACATAGCCTATTATTTATTTGGTGGCAGCGATAAAGGATGACAATAGCTACTAGGTTAAAGTATTATTAACTTGGTGGTAATGGAAAACAGCGTGAACGTTGCAGTGCTGTTATTATTGTGATGTCAACCTACCTTAATACCAGTTAAGTTTATCTATTCAAGTAATGTATTGTGGCCAAGAGCTTTAATGCACTAATAAGCCCACTGATTCAGGCATCGCTTTTGTAGCCTAATTATTAATCTAATAATTTACTGTGGCCAAGAGCTGTGAAGTACTAGTAAGCCCACACATCTAGTATATTATTTATTTGGTAGCTGTATTACAACCATAACTAATACTAAAGAGTGGCCATGAGTTGTGAAACACGCGTAAGCCCACACGTATACCTATGAAGAGTCATTGAACTACAAAGATACAAGTCCTCTCTGTGTGTTGACCGGTCTGATGGCAGCTATGTACTAACAAGCCTAGTCATCGTTACGATTTACACTCACGTTCTTAAATGTGTTTATGCCGCAATCTTGCGCATACAAAGAGTCGTTACTGACTAACACTCTTTAAGTGTAATAACAAACTCATCAATCAAGAAAACAGACTGTTGAAGAAACCGTACAGCGAGAAACAAGTCAACAGAGGTAAAGTCATACCTACCGGAATTGGGGTCAAGTTCTACACTGGGCCAGAGACAGTATTGTCCAGACGTAGGGAGAGATTAACAGTTATATTCCTTTCAAATGTGTTCACATTCCAGCTGAAGTGTGAACCATACAGAAACAAAGTTGAATAACTACAAAAATACACATGTTGTTTCATTTGTATATTATACTATTTAAAACATTTATTTCCATGATAATTAATTTTGCTGAGTAACATTATTGCAGATATTGGAAGGATTGACTCACTTAATTGATTGTTGTTGATTTAATTGCTATGTCATTTATTCATTACTGATAAGTATGATATGCTTTATAAAGAATATTTTGTGCATTAAATTTTAAAATTAATTTGAGAGGTGACGGAAATCTTATTTTAGATTATAAATTGTCTCATAGAGACATATCTAACTGACCCAGTTTATTTAAAACTCACTGAAAACTTAGTACGAAAATATGGGAAGGTTGGAAGAAAGGAAGTTATCTCCAGTACAAGATCTCTGGGAGGATTTTGAAGAAAAAGGAAAGAGATATGGGTTACAAGGAGAAAAATTGCTACAATTCATCGAAAAGAATATGGCTATGGACAGAGAAGTCAAAGAAAGAGAAGCAAAGAATGAACTACTAGAGATTGAAGCCCATGAAAGAGAAAAGAGAGAGAGAGAAGAAAGAGAAGAAAGAGCAAAAGAAAGAGAAGCAAAGAAAGAACTACTAGAGATTGAAGCCCAAGTACAGAGAGACAGACTAGATCATGAACTAAAGATGGCTACTATTAAGGCCAGTTCTGGTAATCACTGCACAGAAGCTAGTCCAGATGTACCAAATACTCAAAACTTATTCAACAGATATAATCTTAAACTACAATCTTGTGATGGTAAAGCTGAGGACATTGATACATTTCTCTCTATATTCGAACAGAAATGCAGATGCAATAATGTGCCTAGAGCGCACTGGATAGATTTAATGAGCGAACTTCTAAGGGGAGATGCAAGAACTGCTCTTAGATCGATTCCAGACTACTACGACAAAGACTTTGATGAAGTAAAACAGAAACTTCTGAAACACTTTAACAAAACAGAAGAATTTTACAGAAAGAAATTCCATTCTTTAAAGATGTCCAATAAAGATCAACCACAGTACTTTATTGACAATGTAGTGTCAAGTTTGAAGTCTTGGTTGACAATGGCAGAAATTGACTTAATGGATGCACAGGCAGTGTTGGAAATGTTTGTCATTGACAAAATATTACAGATATGCACCAAGGATGTATTTGCTTTAATAAAACAGAGAAAGGTGAAAACCGTTGATCAACTAGTCAGAGCTTTAAGTGACTATATGGACAGTCGTCCAGATGATGAAATATGTAATACGGAATTCTATGCTAATATAATCCAGAACAGATATCATAGTCTTCCTAATAGGAGCAGTAATCAAAATAAACTCAATACACATGGTTGGAAGGTCAGAGAGCCGGAAATAAGATCATGTTATTATTGCAAGATGAAAGGTCATCTAATTCGGGAGTGTAGGAAGAGACAGAGAGAATGTAGGTCATACACGAAAGAGTATGACAACAGAAGAGTAAATGGTCAGAAAGCCGACAGACATCAAGCTAGTCATAGTTACAACACTCAACAGTATCAAAGAAGACAATCGCCTAACATCAGTCCACAAAGAAATAGGACAGAGAGAACACGTACACTAGAAAGACCACAAAGATCTGGCACTAGAAATACAGGCCCACAAGAACAGAATACTGAACAGTATTGTGCAAATGTGATCAGTTCACATGGAAGGATAAACTTTTATCCAGCATTTGTAAATGGCAGGAGAATACAGTGTCTTCGTGATAGTGGATGCAGTACAGTTATCGTGCAAGATGATCTTGTACGCAAAGATCAATACACACATAACATGACAACAGTCAAAATGGGTGATGGCTCAAAGGTGGAATGCAACATGGCAGTAGTCGATGTAGACTCACCATGGATATCGGGTACTATTGAAGTACTTGTAATGAAAAATCCTGTTGCACCATTGATTATAGGCAACCTGGCAGTTATAAAAAACAATACAACAGAAGAAATTGTAAAACAATGGACAGACAAAAAAATATCTGAAGGAATAGAAATGTGTTGCGTTTCTATAAATAGTGACACAGTGTATCCTGAGCAAGCATCTTGCGATCAAATAAACTATAACTTAAAGGGAATAAATAACTGGAATGGCACTGAATACATATGTAGCTATATCCAAAGATGGGAACGAACATTACCAGAAAATATAGATGAGAATAGAAAGATAGCTGAGCTAAGAGACAAACTAATAGGCCATACAGCAGCATATAGGTTAGCTGGTAAACATACTAATAACTATGTCAATATGAAAGAAGACTTGTCTGAAAAACTTGTGGCAATTACAAGATCCATGAAACAAAAATCTGATAATAGCAGAGCAAGTGATATTGAAGATGAAGATAATCACCACTATGACTCTGTTATGAATATAACTAATAGTGACACCATTATGAACATATCAAGAGAACATCTCATAAAGGAACAGAGTAGAGACAAAGAAGTTATGTATATTAAAGAAAAATTAAAGAGTGATGTAAAATTGAGAGATGAATTCAGTCTAAACAAAGGAGTCATGATTAGAAAAGCCAAGTCTACTAATGGTGAGGTAATAAAACAAATATTTATACCTCAGTCTCTAAAACTACTTGTCCTAAAGACAGCACACACTGGTCCAATTGCTGGTCATATGGGTATAAAAAGAACCTGGCAAAAATTATATAACTATTGTTACTGGCCGAGATACAGAAAGGAAATTCAATGCTTTGTGAAATCATGTGCTGATTGTCAAAAGCACAACTATATTGGTCCAAAACATAAGACACCAATACAGTCAATAAAAATCTCAGGTAAACCATTTGAAACATTGGCTATAGACATAATTGGACCAATGCCAGTCACATCAAGAAGGAGACATAAGTTTGTTTTAACTATTGTTTGTTTGGCAACAAGATGGATCGAGGCTATTCCTCTAGTAGACATTACAGCTGAATCTGTGTGTCATGCATTATTGACTATTTTTACTAGATTTGGATTCCCCTCTAGGATTCATTCTGATAATGGTACTCAGTTTAAGTCACAGTTGACTAGAGCCTTTACACACATGCTAGGAATAACACAGAAATTTTCTGCTCGTTACCATCCACAAGCAAATGGATCAGTAGAAAGATTTAATCAAACATTAAAGTGTATGCTAAAAAAAAATTTCTGATGATAAAACCTCAGATTGGGACCTATTTTTACCTATGGTATTATTTGCTTATAGAGAAGCACCACATGCAGGTACCGGATTTAGTCCATTTGAACTTGTATTTGGAACTAAACCAAGAAGTCCTCTGTCATTGTTTGCAGAAAGTATTCTGTCAACTAAAGAAAACATAAAAGATCCTCAGAATCTAGTGAGGACTATAAGAAATCAAATCCTGTATGGAGTAGAACAGGCAAGAATAAACCTACAAGATAAACATGAAAGTGACATTGAAAGAATCAATAAAGATAGACATTTAAGAAAGTTAAATGAAGGTGATAAAGTTTATGTTCTCCTACCCACAGGAAAAGGTATAAGACTGAAATTTCAAGGCCCCTATGAAGTTACTAAAAAAATAACTGATGTAATTTATAACATAAAAATTCATAATAAAATAAAAAGTTTTCATCTGGACTCACTAAGGAAGTTAGATGTAATTCCGGATTCCTGGTTGAGTGAAAATAATGAAAAGCTCAATGAACCAGATCAACAATCAACAGACACAAGTCTTATAAATGAAGAAGAATGCTCTGTAATGGTGGTAAATCAAAGTGATGAGATTATGGATATACCTGTATTAGAACATAATTCTGCGAGAGAACAGGACATATTATTAAGTCACGTTCCTAATGCATACAAGAGCAACTTTAAAGAATTAATGTGCAGGTATGGCAATATATTCACTAGTGAACCTGGATGCACAAATTGCATAGAACACAAAATTGTTCTTACAGACAATGATGTAATAAAATCAAAACAGTACAGTGTGCCTTACAAATATCAAAAAGAAGTAGATGAAGAACTAAAAAAACTGCTTAATAAGAAATTAATTGAGAAATCTAGTTCAAGTTATTCCTCACCAATGGTGATAGTAAAAAAGAAAAATGGCAGTCTTCGTATTTGTTGTGACTACAGGAAAATTAATGAAAAGACTCTTATAGATAAAGAACCCCTACCATTGCCAGAAGATCTGCTAAATGACTTGACCAAAGGAAAAATATTTTCTCATTTGGATTTGTCAAGAGGATTTTGGCAAATACCACTTGAAGACAACTCCAAAAAGTACACTGCATTCCAAACCAAGAATGGCTTATATCAATGGACACGTATGCCATTTGGATTAGTCAATAGTACAGCAACCTTTTGTAGAATGATGAGAAGCATTTTCAATGGAATGCACAATGTTGTTCATTATGTGGATGACATTTGTATATATTCAGAGACATGGGAGGAACATATAAATATATTATCTAATGTACTGGAGAAATTGAAGGAAAACAGTTTAACAATTACAGCAGAAAAGTGCAAAATAGGAAGAGAAGTAATTGAATTTTTGGGTTACAAAGTTGAAAAGGGTGAATGTGGTATGAAAGAAGACATAAAGGAGAAAATACTAAACATAAACATACCTAAATCTAAAAAAGAGGTCAGAGCTATATTGGGACAGAAATTTTACAGAAATTTTTTTCCCAATTTTTCTCAAAGGCTAGAGCCACTAATAACATTGACAAAAAAGACATACCCAAACAAACTACAGTGGAATGATCAATGTCAAACAGCCCTAGAAGAAATCAAGAAAATATTTAAACAAGGAAGAGTACTGATTCACTTCAACATCAACAAACCAATAGTACTTGCCACAGATGCATCCAGGAAAGGACTTGGTGCATCTTTACAACATATAATAAATGGTCAGTACAGACCTGTAAAGTTTATAAGTAGGAAACTTAAAGCATCTGAAAGAAATTACTCTGTGATAGAGTTAGAAGCCTTAGCCATAGTGTGGAGTGTTACAAAATTCCAAAAATACCTACTTGGAAACCAGTTCACCATTTTAGTTGACCATAAACCATTGACATCAGATGTAAATATCAAGAATGCCAGAATAATGAGATGGAATTTGTTAATGTCTGATTACAAATTCACAATTAAATATATAAAGGGAGTTAATAATCACATTCTAGACTTACTTTCAAGAATGCTAATTGGAAACATTGATAGTTCAAATTGAAACCTTAAAATGACAGTCATTTTAAGTGATAATATGATTGTTTTGTTAATATACAACATGGGTCATGATGACATAGACAATAATGAGATGTCATATGATGTCAGAAGCTTTTAAAAAAAAAAATCTTTGGCAGTGATGAAGATAAAAAAAAAAAAAATTATGATGAGGCTAACAATGTTGATGAGCTATTTGTAACTATTTTTTTTTGTTGAATAATAATATGATATTAAAATATTATCATTGTCATTGATAAATATTTGCATGATGTGCAAGTATTTCTAATGGAAATACACTGGAAATTTTTTTTTTTTGTGTAATTGTTTAAATACATGGTGGATTTGTTGATAAAGATTTGGTATCTAACAAATATTATATTTTCTAGAATTAATTACTATTATAGTAATATATTGTAAAGCATACAAATATTTTTTATTTAAGAAATGTTGTGAAATTATTAAATAAGAATATAAGTACTAAAGTGAACTATGTAATTTTTTTTGGATATGGAATTTTGGAAAAGGTACTTAGCTAGATAGAGATTTTCTAGTACACTGAATGTATTGAATACATACTTGCTGACAATGTTTTTATTGCTCACAAGAAGATAGAATTTACTTAAAGTAAACTAAGAATTCTGTAATTATTTTGCCTGACTACTGTTTAATGTAATATATGTTGCATTGATTGATTTTAACATTAATTAATTAATCAAAAACATGTCAATTTTTTCTGGTATATATAATGGTAAAATTTCATTTATGAATGAAATTTTAATGGGATTGTGGGGGTGTCATGACTCTGTTATATATTTGGTAGCACTGTAACGCACCTAATGAATGTGTAATAAAACGGAAGTTAAGAAATAAAGAAGGAGAAGACATAGACGGTTATTTTTGTGGTCATTAGTTCGTCTTCCGAAGAGATACGACAGTAAGACATAGTTCTATCATTTCTTTGTAGTCTTCTCGTGGTATGTATGATCTTTCGGCTGACCGAAAGCTTTTTAAAAATGGTACAACATCAGATCGAAGCATCTGTAGCACAGGATGACTTCTGCTGGTATCATCAAGTGGTTTGTAGTTTGCGGGATTTTTTTGTTGGCCAATATGTTCTGAATCGTTCAAACATTGCAATGTTAGGGCTACGGATCGGGCCAAAGAGAACCATGAACACCTCACCAATTATCAGCTCGTGTATATGATGACGGAATGCAAAGTAACATAGATTTCTGCGAAGTATTTTCTCCAGCAAGGCACATGCTCCACTTTTTGTACCTGTGTTTGAAGCAGTGGTATCAAAACACATGCCTATAATGTCTTCAGTTAGTTCCCACAGATTGAGCAACTGATATGTTGCATTGGCCTGTGCTTGACCTGTGCCTGTTGCAATTTTAGTGATACCCAATATTTTCTTGGTGTTTTTTCTTGAAAGTTTTTTTCTCTGATGTATCAAAAGCTTCAGAAAGAAGTTGTTTTTTTTTTTCAGAGAAAAATAATATTTCATAGCTGCTGCACCAGAATGAGATAATAATTAAAAAGCTGAATTTTACCTTCATTTTTTTCAATCTCTGGGAATGAGAAATGATTGTTGTTCCATCCTGGAAATGTTCTTATGTTTTTTCAAACTCTCATTTTCAAACAATTTTTTTTAATGAATCTATTAAGCAATCATCTTCTGTCCATTGTAAACAAACCGTTTTGTTTTATTATACATTTAATTCTTAAATTTTGTATTAAATTAGAGGGTTCGGGAATAATTACTGGTTGGCTAATTTAAATCAACAAATGGCTTAGTAGGATTCATGCCCATGGATTCAACTAATTCCAATCGACATGTTTCCTGATTCATTACTATACATTGAACTTTTAATCCAATCTGGTGCTATTAATCTACAAACAAAATAGAATAATAACTAACTTATTTTTTAAGGGTATTAAAAAAGAAGATATAAATAGGTCATTATGTCACGAGTAATTCTTTCCCCTTTTTTAATTGGTTGAACACCACAGAGTTAAGGGGAAAAAGTGAAAGTTTTAAATATGTTGTTGAGTAATTGTATATTGTCATTGTTTATATACTTGTGGACTCAAATGTCTATGTTTATAAGTGTCTTTGACTACATGTATATTCTTGTGTATATACTCGTTGACTCAAATGTCTATGTTTTAAAATGTTATTGATTTAAGTTACATTTTTACTGTTGATGTACACTCAAATATGTCCGAAAAGTTCACTTTTTTTCCGTTAAAATGTATTTCAGAAATGAAAAGAAAGGTCAATTTCATGATGTCACAGTACCAAATCGACTAATGCATTTGTACAGGAATGGGACCATCTATTACAGCATGCGGTCGGTATTCCATTTTTTTTACTAAATACATGTAATGGTCTTTACAAAAACACACGTGTTATGAAACATTTTAGGGAAATTCTCTGCAGCAACTTTATTTCTAACAACTTCTTAATGAAGAAATTGTTAGAAATAAAGTTGCTAACAATATAAAAGATCTATGATTAAGACTATGAAATCTTGTCTCATCTATTGTATTGTGGTTTCTAGAACAAAATATGTCTTGGCCAAACAAGATTTTAAAGATTTCTGGATTTTAAAATAATGGGAATATTATAGACGTCAACTTTAGTCCACAAAAGAGAATACATAAAAAAATTCATAACTGTAAAAAAATATGCACTGGGTCAGTATGATCGTATGTTTGTATGTATATTTATATGTATATGTGTATATGCATAGAGATATCTCTTAAAATTTTAATTTAGAACATGATAAAACAAATTAGAATGTTCTAGCTTAGTGTGTCTTTTATAACATTGCTAACTTGTACACAATATACTGAATTTAATGTGTCTTTAAATTAATTCATCAATAGCAAAATACAAGTACGATGAAACAAGATAGAAAAATATATAGTTCTAAAAAGACACAATTTTGTAGCATTTGAGAACTTTTTTTTTTAAATCATCAGAATGTGTTATATTTAATTTAATATTAGTTACCATTGTGTTTACTCAGACTAACACTAAAATGCCTTACTCAAACTAACACCAGAATGGCTTACTCAAACTAACACTAGAATGGCTTACTCAAACTAACACTAGAATGGCTTACTCAAAATAACACTAGAGTGGCTTACTCAAACTAATACTAGAATGGCTTACTCAAAATAACACTAGAATGGCTTATTCAAAATAACACTAGAATAATTTAGCCACATGTTAAAAAAAACAAGCAATTTAAGTCTTTTCCGTTTCGGACAAAGGACATTTTAGAGCATTTTCGCCGGTTACGCCGGACGAAATCCGTATTTTTTCCGGGTTTTGATAAATAGAGAGGGAAGTAATCATGTTGAATAACTGTTACAAAAATAAATAATGATTACGCCCCTTTGATTAGCTTTTATTATTTATATTTAAAATATAAGCAAAAACGGTACCTAGGAAAGTCTAATATTCGGCTCTGAGATGTCAGATCGCGAAATGGATGTACATTTGGCAGGCCAAGACCTACAAAATGATATATACATCATGGGTCTAGGAATTATGGTTGCTGAGATCTAGGGCGCTCCTTTGTTAATATAGCTTATATAGTAAAAAAAAAACGGTACTTTATAAGCCCCCTTTTACGGCCCTCAGAGGTCAGATCGCGAAGCGGACAAAAGTCATTTCTTGGCAGGCCAAGACCTACAAAATGATACATACATCATGGGTCTAGGACTTATGGTTGTTGAGATCTAGGGTGATGACGGACAGACAGACAGACGGACAGACAGACAGACAGACAGACAGACAAAACGGGGACAATAGAGAATTTTTTTTCGAAAATGCTCTAAAAACATCACGAGATTAAGCTTTTAGTGCACACTTTGTTATGATGGTATCTCTCTCATAGAAGACAAATAATAAGCCTGTACAACTATTATCACCTAGTATACTACACTATAGTTGAAACATGATGTGCCTGATTTTTCTGTAAAAAGGCTGTTTCCCTTGTTTTTTAGATTTTTTTTTCTTCATTATGACAACATGAATTTTATTAAGAAGTGAAAAAATTAAATGTCATACCATTTTATCCTTAATAGGAGTGTAATAGTAAACCTATCTAATTTACCAATTTCTAATATTTTTAAACAACGAACTAGACAAGCAGTCTAAAAAAAGGTTATGATCTATTAAACAAGTATCGCTTATTATTGTAAGTTAATTTACACCAATACACAAATGGAAACATTTCCATTAATACGGATTTAATTGTAGAACAATTGCAATTGTATGTTTTCCATATCTTGAAATGATTAAATTATAGACTACTGATCGATGCTTGGGAAATCCCCCAGTTGCGAACGATTCCTCTTGTAATATAAAAATCAGGATGGCTAACTTTTTTCAATTGTTTGTGACAAAAATTTTAGTAATAGTACAATATTTTTAGTTTCTATAATTTTGGAATTCCCCAGACTATTTTTATAGAGACGGTCGATGACACGCACTGTTTTTTTTTTTAACTCCGCAAAGGTGTGACGTAGAACTCAGACTTTTTTTTAGCGATGTAAGCTTTCAACCCGTACGGTGTCGTGTATTTTTAACGTAAAGACATGCGGCTTTTATCGTCATGAGCATACTTTACACCACACGGTGCGTAGATCTGTCGAACGTACGCATAGGTTAGCCGATTAGGTATATATATATATATATATATATATATATATATATATATATATATATATATATATATATATATGGCTTTCTTTATAATAGAAAAATAATTATTACTTTATAAAAAAGTATTTTATAAAAAACAACGTTTTTCTTTCGTACTAAAAAGCAGAAAATAATTTTTCTATGAGCCTGGAAACATTTCTGAATAAATAGGTCACCTAGTAATAGACTTTATAAGAGCATCTAATTTTTAAAAAACGAAAAACGTTGGGCTCATGAATTTTTTATTATGTGAATGTTTGTTTTACAGTATCATAATCATCAATTTTTACATCAGATTTAAGTGAGTTAGCAATAAAATATCGAATATTTACTACACTATCAATTATTTATATATTTCATTTCAATCAACTATTTCTAATGATGTATTGATTTTACAAATTATCATCTATGATTATGTTATCTGGAGGATATTTGAATAAAATGTGATGATTTCTTTTTTTAAATGTTTGAGATTTTTCCCCACAAGAACATCGTAGCATTAAACTAACTTTCATTTTTGGCCAAAAGGTCTTAAAGCGCTTGCATAGCAGCACGTCCGGTCCAGTTGCACCACCCCCAAAGGTCTTTTTGAAGACTTTTGAACATTTCAACTCAACTATATGATGTCTGTACGGTAACCAAAGCAGCTTCTTAGTCAATTTCTTTTCAAGAATAGCACATGTTCCATTGATGTGGCCTGTGTTTGCCGTAGTTGTGTCGAAAGACATGGCAGAAATCTTTTCTGTCAATCGCCAGTCCTTTAAAATATTTTCAATCGCCTCTGAAACAAGTTTCCCTGTTCCTTGTTTAACTTTTGGCACACCCAAAAGCTTCTTAACACCTAATCCCGAGACGAGGATAGCGACACGGACTGCCATCTATTGCAGGAAGTAACTTCCCATCAAAATAGACTACCAGTGGACCATCAACTTGGAAGCTTTCTTTGATATCAGCTGCTTTTTTGGATCGATGTGTTTTTGGCTCTTTGCACGCTACTCCTTGAGATAGCAATATCCTTTGCTTCTGCATCACCAACAGTAAGAATGTGAACTGCCTGTCTATCTCTTATTCCAGTGCGATCAAGAGCAGATGCCACATACATAGCTTTCATGCCACGTCGTTTAGGCAGAATTGATGTCCATTTCTACGGCACTGAATGGGATTGGTTGTCGTCTTCGTTCTCTAAACAATCACTGCAACTTGGTACTGAGAGGTCAGCATGGTTATGTATTACAGCAACATCTTTTCCCTATTCTTGTGCAAGTCTTTAAAGCAACCTATTCTTCCGTTTTTGAGCTCGCTGTTCATTCTTTGCAAATGTTCTGTCATCAGTTCCCATTACCATTATGTGTTCAGTTCGCTGATCATGCAAGAAAAGCCTGTCTTCTTCAACTCTGATCATAATATGAGCATTGACGTGTGCGTTGTCAAAGATTGATGATGTGAAGCTAAAAAAGTCAGCTTCTTTTGCACGTTGAACCTCTCCTCTTTTAGCATTTTTCTCAACCTCTTAGTACTTGTCAATAAGTACTTCCAACTTTTTAATGATAATCCGTTCTTTCAGCCGTAGGGATACGAGCTTTATCACAGATGCTCAACAGCCTTTTCACGACATCAGAAATAGCATATTTCTTGGGGCCGTTATTAATTTTGTGTAAATGAAAGTATATACTCAAAACATTTGTCGCTGTTGGAAGAACTCGTTCAGAAAAATCTTCAGATTGTTCACCAATTAAATGAACAACAGTTTTCGACCTAATAGTCATAACTAAATGAATGATATTTATATAGCAGCAACACTGATCTTATAACACTTTATTTTTATAACTAAATTGAAATGTACTGGTGAAGCTGGATGTTTATATGAAAATCAAAACTTCTAGCGTTTTCTAGAATTTCCCGGAACATTCTCAAGTTTCCCACGTTTTTCTGAAAGATTCTAGAACCTTCTAGCATTTTCTGTGTTCTTTATATATACATACTCACATTCAAAATTCATTCAATATGATTTAAAATTTCAGTGTCGATGAGGCAGTACTAAATAAAGTCATATATTATGAAATTTGTTCTGTGCTGGTTTGAATTCAAAGGAAACACACAAAAAAAAATGTTCCAATAAAATTTGACAAAAATTTATTTTGGGCCACCCTAATCTATATATATATATATATATATATATATATATATATATATATATATATATATATATATTAGGGTGTCCCAAAAAAATGAAGTTTTGAAATGTTGATGTCTCACCCCACAGAATATGTCTGTATGGTAACAGTAGTTAACCTGCAAAATTTCAGCTCATTTGGACAATGTTTAGAGGTCCCCCAAGAGGTTTAAAGTTCCAGATTTTGGTGTAAAATCATTCGCGGTCAAATCAAATACTGCGTCAATGTTGCATTATATGCGAAACTGATATATTAAGTAACAAATTGATGCTTAGTATTGTTTATAATATAAATGAAACAAAATATATAAATCTTGAATGGTTTATATTTTTAAATTTGAAATGTAAGTAAAAAATTATGAAAAACAAAGTTTTATTCATTTTGTCAAGTTAATTCTTGAATCAATGTCAATCTGCTTAAAAAATAATAATAATAAGCAATGCAAATAAGCATTCCTGCTATTTATTTTGTACTTTGTACTGTAGGGTAGACAAAAATTTAAAAAAGTTCTTCAAATTTAAATTTTAGCCAGCTCTTCACGATTACACTCTGCAAAATTTTTCCGATGTTTTTCAACCACTTGGAGCAAAAATTGTCTTTGTTCTTCATTCTTGGTGATACTGTCATTGAAATTTTGCATCAATGCTACACTTCGCTCTGCAGAGTCATTGATACAAGCCAGATTCTTTACAAAATCTGCTGCAACTTTAAACGATGGTGTATCTGACCAGGCTTCAACAGGA
Source organism: Bulinus truncatus (assembly GCA_021962125.1). Taxonomy (NCBI): domain Eukaryota; kingdom Metazoa; phylum Mollusca; class Gastropoda; family Planorbidae; genus Bulinus; species Bulinus truncatus. Next base: position 1,766,058 of record JAGDYQ010000067.1, on the reverse strand, counting down.
ACATCTAGAAAACTGGCATCAATGTTGGATGTTTCAAAAAATGTGGTAGAAGCACGCAAATCAACAACACTTTTTGATAGTGTTTTTATGAGATGCAGTCCACGTTCTGATTGCATTGTCCGAACAAGGCCAGTTTTTTCTTTGTCCGACAAAAGGGTTTAAAATAACGCAAGCGTCGACAGTTCCGGACTCAAGTACCACGAGTGATGCACCATCATTTTCAATCCAGTCGATCGAAGAACAGCATCATCATATTCGTATAAACGCTTTATCAACATGATATCATTCACAGGTACATCTGCGGTGAGCCTGCATGAAAACCATGATTGAAGATAAACACATATGGTAAACCCGATTAAAGCGCTGATTACCTTGTAATTCTAGAGCTGTTAACTGAAAGATGGTTTCATTGCCTGCAAACAATAGATCGATTTTCAATGCATTGATTGCTTTCGCCATCCACCTTGCCCTATGTAGGGCACCAGGTCTGCGAATGCTGACATCAACCTCCAACCTAACCATTTGTGCAGCAAGCAGAAGAAATTCCAAATAATCATCACATGAATGACTGACCTCAAGTTGACATTTAATAAATTCTTTAAACGAATCAGACACGATTATCAAAGGGGCGGATCTGGCTTCGGGTGTGTGGTTTAATTCTGGCCATTTTTCTCGAAACCTCTTAAAAAACAAAATCTCTGGTCCAGTGGATGGTCCAAGACAAACATTGAATGCATCGGAAAGGAGTACTTCCAACATGTGATGACGGCATGCCATCCATAATAGATTACGTCCCAGGGCTACTTCTAACAGAGTGCAAGCTCCATTGAGTCTTCCAGTATTGGAAGCCGTAGTGTCGAAGCACATGCCGATGACCATAGATTCGCACTTCCATGATTTGATATGTTCATATACTGCATCAGCAGCTACCCATCCTGACCCGGATGCTAACTTGGGAACACCAAGAAGCTTTGTAGTGCCATCGAAAGTGACAAGAGCAGGACAGGTAATCAATCGCCGTTGTTGGTAACATGTTCGGTAACATCGGGCAATAGCTTACCATCCCAATGTACAATTGATTTTGAGGGAATATAGTCTTCTTTTATACATGCTGCAGCTTGTTGACGACAAAGCTTGCGATGACGATGCATTGTGCTCTTGGAAAATACTGTGTCAGATGTCGGAACACCAGCTTCGTTGAATGCGGATGCAAGTATCATTGTTGATTTTCTAATGCTGGTGTTCGTTCTGTCCAGCACTGCAGCAACTTTTGGTGTTATGATGCCTGACAATTTAGCATGCTTAGTTTAAAAAAATTAAATCTTCAAAAAATATGCACATTGCTTAAATTTTGCACATTAGGTATTTTATATGTTTTCTAGCATTTATTACGTTTTCTAATTAAGAATCACACAATTTCAACTCTAGTTAATGGTAGCAATGAGATAAATATAAGTATATGTAAACTTCATATTATTCAACTATGGCATGCAAAAACTGCAAATTATTTGAGCCATGATTCGTCTGGATTTTTATGTTGGCCTAATACTGGAATTTTAAAAGCTCTTGGGGGACCTCTAAATGTTGTTCAAATGAGCTACAACTTCACCAATTCACTCATTGTACACAAGAGACACATTTCAGGGGGTGAGACACCAAAGATTAAAAAAAAGAATTTTTCGAGCATTTCTGGGACACCCTATATATATATATATATATATATATATATATATATATATACTTCGTTAAAATTTGAAAATAAAATCTAAAATACTCAATTTTATAAAATATTATCTTCAGATTGTCCGTTCTTCTGTCTTGTGACATGAAGCTACAGAAATATCCTCTTGACACACAGAAATGTCCAATTAAAATTGCCAGCTGTAAGTTTATGACTGGTCGATTCTGAATTAATTATTAGTTTTTAATACCACAAAATTTACTTAGTACATTTTTAAATGCTTTGTTTTTATCGAACCTATGAAATTTAGTAAACATTTTAACCTTTCAATCGTTTTTTTTTAATTACAATTATATTTGTTTCAGATATTTCTTTGCCACGTAATACAACATTTTTAACCCTAATGTGTCTGTTCTCAGATGGTTATACTATGGAGAATATTATCTACAGATGGATAGCCCATAAACCAATAGATTACAACGAACAGCTTCAGCTGTCACAATACACACTCATTAGCCATACACTAGACAACTGCACCAAGACTTATAAGGAGAGTAAGTATCAATAGATTACAACTAACAGCGTCTTTTGTCATAGTACACACTCATTAGCCATACACTAGACAGCTGCACCAAGACTTATAACGAGAGTAAGTATCAATAGATTACAACTAACAGCGTCTTTTGTCATAGTACACACTCATTAGCCATACACTAGACAGCTGCACCAAGACTTATAAGGAGAGTAAGTATCAATAGATTACAACTAACAGCGTCCTTTGTCATAGTACACACTCATTAGCCATACACTAGACAGCTGCACCAAGACTTATAACGAGAGTAAGTATCAATAGATTACAACTAACAGCGTCTTTTGTCATAGTACACACTCATTAGCCATACACTAGACAGCTGCACCAAGACTTATAAGGAGAGTAAGTATCAATAGATTACAACTAACAGCGTCTTTTGTCATAGTACACACTCATTAGCCATACACTAGACAGCTGCACCAAGACTTATAACGAGAGTAAGTATCAATAGATTACAACTAACAGCGTCTTTTGTCATAGTACACACTCATTAGCCATATACTAGAATTGACTAGACAACTGCACCAAGACTTATAAAGAGAGTAAGTATCGCCCAATATTACTATTCTAAATATAACTATATAATATTTTTTTACCGGAAAGATACAGTAGATTTTTGACTAATGTTGCGCATGACATTCGAACATTCCTGATAATGCCACAAGCCGTAGATCTGTACATAATAAATAAAACCCATTTTTTAGAGTATGCTAAAAGATAAGCAATTAAGACATCGAAATATATCGTAACAGTTAATGTATAAAAACACACAACAATCGAACAATATATTTTAGATATAACAATAGTTTATTAAAGTTATTAAAGTTCTAAGCAAATTAATGCAAAGAAGATGTCTTTTAATTGCCAGGCCGTCCATGTTATTTTGTCTGAATATCACTTTTTTATATGGTTGAAGTATTTTAATTGACAATTAACAAAATAATAAAATATAGAAACCTGTCCTGTTATTGTTTTATTTCATGATTATTTTATCTATTAACAAACTAGAATGATTAAATTAATTTTTTAATGTTACTTTGTGCTTTGTCATAGACCTATTCACATATTTGTCCTAATTATTGTTGAACAGCGGGAAGTTTTAGTTGTGTCCAGGCCAACTTCATACTAGCCAGAGATGTGGGCTACTACATCATCCAGGTTTATGTCCCGAGTGTTCTCATAGTCATATTATCCTGGGTCTCCTTCTGGCTTGATGTAGAAGCTATACCTGCAAGGATTTCGCTAGGTGTACTTACAGGTGATGGGTCCAACACTCTCTTACCTTTAACCAGACTAGTGATTATATACAATCCATGCTCTTAGCCTGCATGTTTAAATACGGCTAATGTTTCAAACACTATTATTTAAATTTAAAAATCATTGATTAATAAGATATTTTAAAAATTATCTTCAGTCCTGACAATGACCACACAGAGTTCTGGAGCCAGAGCCTCACTACCCAGAGTTAGCTATGTCAAAGCTATTGATGTATGGATGGCAGCTTGTCTATTCTTTGTGTTTGCCTCACTGCTGGAGTTTGCCTATATCAACGTACTGGCTAGAAGAAGGGTTCCTTACAAGTGTTTTTCTTCCTCTGAGTCATTTGATAACTCTTCTGAAATAAATGGAGTAAGTTAGTTTCCGATATGGTCACTGAGACATAGCTGCAATGTCCGACATGGTCAGGTAGTCCTAGCTGCCATGTCCGACATGGTCAGTTAGACAAAGCTGCAATGTTCGACATGGTCAGTTAGACATAGCTGCCATGTTCGACACGGTCAGTTAGACATAGCTGCAATATCCGACAAAGTCAGTCATAGCTGCAATGTTCGACACGGTCACTTAGACATAGCTGCAATATCCGACATGTAGACGTATTTGAAGACTTATTCACTGTGTGCCACTTGAATGAAATTAACTATTGTGTAATAGCTAATGGCATGACTTGTTTTGCGGCATTTAGCTATTAACAGCAAGCAATATCTGAATAAGTTGTATGTTAATTAACTACCGTTATTACTAATATCATGAGCCCATTCTTTTATTTTGATGGATGCAAATTGAAACGATTGTAAATACACTTTGGACTGTACTTTTTTTCTTATTTATTAATCCCATATTTTAATTTGTATTAACGTTAGGTTACAGATGCGGAGAAGGGAGATAAGCCAAAGCTTAAAAGAAAAGATTCTAAAGGTGTGCGGTTGTATGGTAAACAAGGTGCACGTTACATTGACAGGTAATTCACGTGCGTGTTACACACTTGTTACATATATCTTCATAGTGGTAGTCTCATTGACAGTGAAATAGGCAACCTAAACAAGAGCTTTTGTCTACATTACCCAATGTTGCAGTGCCTGGGGCATTAGTTTTAGCTCAAAACGTTAATGCGTCCACTAATTTTACAGCCAAAAAGTGAACAGAATATATTTATAACAAGGAAACGATTGTTGTTATATCAGTGAACATATTGTCTTTATATCAGTGAACAGGTTGTATTTATATCAGTGAACAGTTTCTATTTATATCAGTGAACAGGTTGTTTTTAGAAAAGTGAACAGATCGCATTTATATCAGTGAAAAGGTTTTATTATATCAGTGAACAGGTTATATTTATTAATATCATACCAGTGAACAGGTTGCATTTAAATCACACCAGTGAACAGGTTGTATTTATACCAGTAAACAGGTTTCATTTATATCATACCAGTAAATACTAAATGATTCTTTTTGTTTTATTTTCAGAATTTCAAGATATTTATTTCCCCTGGCGTTCATTATATTCAACCTCGGCTACTGGATTGTATATTATTTTGTGGATGTTTGAATGAAATGATTGACAGTTTGCAATTAAAACAGACTTTGTTTTAGCGCCCCAGTGTTTTACATAATATCTGGAAGCACTGAACCTAACACATATCTAATGTATCTAGAAACACCGAATCTTAAACATATCTAATGTATCTAGAAACACTAAATCTAACACATATCTAATGTATCTAGAAACACCGAATTTAACACATATCTAATGTATCAAGAAACATCGAATCTAACACATATCTAATGTATCTAGAAACACCGAATCTAATACATATCTAATGTATCTAGAAACACTGAATCTAACACATATCTAATGTATCAAGAAACATCGAATCTAACACATATCTAATGTATCTAGAAACACCGAATCTAATACATATCTAATGTATCTAGAAACACTGAATCTAACACATATCTAATGTATCTAGAAAGACTGAATCTAATACAAATCTAATGTATCGAGAAACATTCCAACTAACACATATCAAAAGTATCTAGAAACACTGAATCTAACACATATCTAATGTATCTAGAAACACCGAATCTTAAACATATCTAATGTATCTAGAAACACTAAATCTAACACATATCTAATGTATCTAGAAACACCGAATTTAACACATATCTAATGTATCAAGAAACATCGAATCTAACACATATCTAATGTATCTAGAAACACCGAATCTAATACATATCTAATGTATCTAGAAACACTGAATCTAACACATATCTAATGTATCTAGAAAGACTGAATCTAATACAAATCTAATGTATCGAGAAACATTCCAACTAACACATATCAAAAGTATCTAGAAACACTGAATCTAACACATATATAATGTATCCAGAAACACCGAATCAAACACATATCTAATGTATCTAGAAACACTGCATCTAACACATATCTAATGTATATAGAAAGACTGAATCTAATACATATCTAATGAATCGAGAAACTTTGCAACTAACACATATCAAATGTATCTAGAAACACTGAATCTAACACATATCTAATGTATCTAGAAACACCGAATCTAATACATATCTAATGTATCTAGAAACACTGCAACTAACACATATCTAATGTATCTAGAAACACCGAATCTAACACATATCTAATGTATCTAGAAACACTGCAACTAACACATATATAATGTATCTAGAAACACTGCAACTAACACATATATAATGTATCTAGAAACACTGCAACTAACACATATATAATGTATCTAGAAACACTGCAACTAACACAAATCTAATGTATCTAGAAACACTGCAACTAACACATATATAATGTATCTAGAAACACGGAATCTAACACAAATCTAATGTATCTAGAAACACTGAATCTAACACATATATAATGTATCCAGAAACACTGAATCTAAGACATATCTAATGTATCTAGAAACAACAATCTAAAACATATCTAGTGTATCTAGAAACACTAAATCTAACACATATCTAATGTATCTAGAAACACCGAATCTAACACGTATCTAATATATCAAGAAACACCGAATCTAATACATATTTAATGTATCTAGAAACACCGAATCTAATACATATCTAATGTATCTAGAAACACCGACTGTAACACATATCTAATGTATCAAGAAACACCGAATCTAACACATATCTAATGTATCTATAAACACTGAATATAACAAGTATATAATGTATCTAGAAAAACTGAATCTAACATATATATAATGTATCTAGAAACACTGCAACTAACACATATATAATGTATCTAGAAACACTGCAACTAACACATATATAATGTATCTAGAAACACCGCAACCAACAATTATATAATGTATCTAGAAACACCGAATCAAACACATATATAATGTATCTAGAAACACTAAATCGAACACATATATAATGTATCTAGAAACACGGAATCTAACACAAATCTAATGTATCTAGAAACACTGAATCTAACACATATCTAATGTATCTAGAAACACCGAATCTAAAACATATCTAATGTATCTAGAAACACTAAATCTAACACGTATCTAATGTATCTAGAAACACCGAATCTAACACGTATCTAATATATCAAGAAACACCGAATCTAATACATATCTAATGTATCTAGAAACACCGAATGTAACACATATCTAATGTATCTAGAAACACCGAATGTAACACATATCTAATGTATCTAGAAACACTGCAACTAACACATATATAATGTATCTAGAAACACTGCAACTAACACATATATAATGTATCTAGAAACACTGCAACTAACACATATCTAATGTATCAAGAAACATCGAATCTAACACATATCTAATGTATCGAGAAACACCGAATCTAAAACATATCTAATGTATCTAGAAACACTGCAACTAACACATATATAATGTATCTAGAAACACGGAATCTAACACAAATCTAATGTATCTAGAAACACTGAATCTAACACATATATAATGTATCCAGAAACACCGAATCTAACACATATCTAATGTATCTAGAAACAACAATCTAAAACATATCTAATGTATCTAGAAACACTAAATCTAACACATATCTAGTGTATCTTGAACCACCGAATCTAACACGTATCTAATATATCAAGAAACACCGAATCTAATGCATATCTAATGTATCTAGAAACACCGAATCTAATACATATCTAATGTATCTAGAAACACCGAATCTAACACGTATATAATGTATCTAGAAACACCGAATCTAACACATATATAATGTATCTAGAAACACTAAATCAAACACATATATAATGCATCTAGAAACACAAAATGTAACACATATCTAATGTATCAAGAAACACCGAATCTAACACATATCTAATGTATCTATAAACACTACAACTAACACATATATAATGTATCTAGAAACACTGCAACTAACACATATAAAATGTATCTAGAACACCGCAACCAACAATTATATAATGTATCTAGAAACACCGAATCTAACACATATCTAATGTATCAAGAAACACCGAATCTAACACATATCTAATGTATCTAGAAACACCGAATCTAACGCGTATCTAATATATCAGGAAACACCGAAACTAATACATATCTAATGTATCTAGAAACACCGAATCTAATACATATCTAATGTATCTAGAAACACCGAATCTAACACATATCTAATGTATCTAGAAACACCGATTCTAACACATATCTAATGTATCTAGAAACACCGAATGTAACACATATCTAATGTATCAAGAAACACCGAATCTAACATATATCTAATGTATCTATAAAAACTGAATCTAACAAGTATATAATGTATCTAGAAAAACTGAATCTAACACATATATAATGTATCTAGAAACACTGCAACTAACACATATATAATGTATCTAAAAACACCGAATCTAACACATATAATTAGATATCTAGAAACGGTGAATCTAACACATGTCTAAAGTATCTAGAAACACTAAATCGAACACATATATAATGTATCTAGAAACACGGAATCTAACACATATGTAATGTATTTAGAAACACAGAATCTAAAACATTGCAACTAACACATATCAAATGTATATAAAAACACTGAATCTAACCCATATCTAATGTATATAGAAACACTCAATCTAACATATCTAATTTATATAGAAACACCGAATCTAATACATATCTAATGTATCTAGAAACACCGAATTTAACACATATCTAATGTATCTAGAAACACCGATTCTAACACATACATAATGTATCTAGAAACACCGAATGTAACACATATCTAATGTAACTAGAAACACCGAATCTAAAACATATCTAATGTATCTAGAAAGACAAAATCTAACACGTATCTAATGTATCTAGAAACACCGAATCTAATACATATCTAATGTATCTAGAAACACTGCATCTAACACATATCTAATGTATCTAAAAAGACTGAATCTAATACAAATCTAATGTATCGAGAAACATTGCAACTAACACATATCAAAAGTATCTAGAAAAACTGAATCTAACACATATCTAATGTATCTAGAAACACTGAATCAAACACATATATAATGTATCCAGAAACACCGAATCAAACACATATCTAATGTATCTAGAAACACTGCATCTAACACATGTCTAATGTATATAGAAAGACTGAATCTAATACATATCTAATGAATCGAGAAACATTGAAACTAACACATATCAAATGTATCTAGACACACTGAATCTAACACATATCTAATGTATCTAGAAACACCGAATCTAACACTTATCTAATAATCTAGAAACACTGCAACTAACACATATCTAATGTATCTAGAAACACCGAATCTAACACATATCTAATGTATCTAGAAACACTGCAACTAACACATATATAAAGTATCTAGAAACACTGCAACTAACACATATATAATGTATCTAGAAACACTGCAACTAACACATATATAATGTATCTAGAAACATTGCAACTAACACATATATAATGTATCTAGAAACACTGCAACTAACACATATATAATGTATCTAGAAACACTGCAACTAACACATATCTAATGTATAAAGAAACACCGAAGCTAACACATATCTAATGTATCTAGTAACACCGAATCTAACACATATCTAATGTATCTAGAAACACTGCAACTAACACAAATCTAATGTATCTAGAAACACCGAATCTAACACATATCTAATGTATCTAGAAACACTGCAACTAACACATATATAATGTATCTAGAAACACTGCAACTAACACATATATAATGTATCTAGAAACACTGCAACTAACACATATCTAATGTATCAAGAAACATCGAATCTAACACATATCTAATGTATCTAGAAACACCGAATCTAAAACATATCTAATGTATCTAGAAACACTGCAACTAACACATATATAATGTATCTAGAAACACGGAATCTAACACAAATCTAATGTATCTAGAAACACTGAATCTAACACATATATAATGTATCCAGAAACACCGAATCTAACACATATCTAATGTATCTAGAAACAACAATCTAATACATATCTAATGTATCTAGAAACACTAAATCTAACACATATCTAATGTATCTAGAACCACCGAATCTAACACGTATCTAATATATCAAGAAACACCGAATCTAATACATATCTAATGTATCTAGAAACACCGAATCTAATACATATCTAATGTATCTAGAAACACCGAATCTAACACATATATAATGTTATCTAGAAACACTAAATCGAACACATATATAATGTATCTAGAAACACAGAATGTAACACATATCTAATGTATCAAGAAACACCGAATCTAACACATATCTAATGTATCTATAAACACTGAATCTAACAAGTATATAATGTATCTAGAAAAACTGAATCTAACATATATATAATGTATCTAGAAACACTACAACTAACACATATATAATGTATCTAGAAACACTGCAACTAACACATATATAATGTATCTAGAAACACTGCAACTAACACATATCTAATGTATCAAGAAACACCGAATCTAACACATATATAATGTATCTAGAACCACTGAATCTAACACGTATCTAATATATCAAGAAACACCGAATCTAATACATATCTAATGTATCTAGAAACACCGAATCTAATACATATCTAATGTATCTAGAAACACCGAATCTAACACATATATAATGTTATCTAGAAACACTCAATCGAACACATATATAATGTATCTAGAAACACCGAATCTAATACATATCTAATGTATCAAGAAACACCGAATCTAACACATATCCAATGTATCTATAAACACTGAATCTAACAAGTATATAATGTATCTAAAAAAAACTGAATCTAACATATATATAATGTATCTAGAAACACTACAACTAACACATATATAATGTATCTAGAAACACTGCAACTAACACATATATAATGTATCTAGAAACACTGCAACTAACACATATATAAAGTATCTAGAAACACTGCAACTAACACATATATAATGTATCTAGAAACACGGAATCTAACACATATATAATGTATCTAGAAACATTGCAACTAACACATATATAATGTATCTAGTAACACTGCAACTAACACATATATAATGTATCTAGAAACACTGCATTTAACACATATCTAATGTATCAAGAAACACCGAATCTAACACATATCTAATGTATCTAGAAACACCGAATCTAACACATATCTAATGTATCTAGAAACACTGCAACTAACACAAATCTAATGTATCTAGAAACACCGAATCTAACACATATCTAATTTATCTAGAAACACTGCAACTAACACATATATAATGTATCTAGAAACACTGCAACTAACACATATATAATGTATCTAGAAACACTGCAACTAACACATATCTAATGTATCAAGAAACACCGAATCTAACACATATCTAATGTATCTAGAAACACCGAATCGAAAACATATCTAGTGTATCTAGAATCACTGCAACTAACACATATATAATGTATCTAGAAACACGGAATCTAACACAAATCTAATGTATCTAGAAACACTGAATCTAACACATATATAATGTATCCAGAAACACCGAATCTAACACATATCTAATGTATCTAGAAACAACAATCTAAAACATATCTAATGTATCTAGAAAACACTAAATCTAACACATATCTAATGTATCTAGAACCACCGAATCTAACACGTATCTAATATATCAAGAAACACCGAATCTAATACATATCTAATGTATCTAGAAACACCGAATCTAATACATATCTAATGTATCTAGAAACACCGAATCTAACACATATATAATGTTATCTAGAAACACTAAATCGAACACATATATAATGTATCTAGAAACACAGAATGTAACACATATCTAATGTATCAAGAAACACCGAATCTAACACATATCTAATGTATCTATAAACACTGAATCTAACAAGTATATAATGTATCTAGAAAAATTGAATCTAACATATATATAATGTATCTAGAAACACTACAACTAACACATATATAATGTATCTAGAAACACTGCAACTAACACATATATAATGTATCTAGAAACACCGCAACCAACAATTATATAATGTATCTAGAAACACTGCAACTAACACATATATAATGTATCTAGAAACACCGCAACCAACAATTATATAATGTATCTAGAAACACCGAATCTAACACATATCTAATGTATCAAGAAACACCGAATCTAACACATATCTAATGTATCTAGAAACACCGAATTTAACACATATCTAATGTATCTAGAAACACCGATTCTAACACATATCTAATGTATCTAGAAACACCGAATGTAACACATATCTAATGTATCAAGAAACACCGAATCTAACATATATCTAATGTATCTATAAACACTGAATCTAACAAGTATATAATGTATCTAGAAACATCGAATCTAATACGTATCTAATGTATCTAGAAACACTGCATCTAACACATATCTAATGTATCTAGAAAGACTGAATCTAATACAAATCTAATGTATCGAGAAACATTGCAACTAACACATATCAAAAGTATCTAGAAAAACTGAATCTAACACATATCTAATGTATCTAGAAACACTGAATCAAACACATATATAATGTATCCAGAAACACCGAATCAAACACATATCTAATGTATCTAGAAACACTGCATCTAACACATGTCTAATGTATATAGAAAGACTGAAGCTAATACATATCTAATGAATCGAGAAACACTGCAACTAACACATATCAAATGTATCTAGAAACACTGAATCTAACACATATCTAATGTATCTGGAAACACCGAATCTAACACATATCTAATGTATCTAGAAACACTGCAACTAACACATATCTAATGTATCTAGAAACACCGAATCTAACACATATCTAATGTATCTAGAAACACTGCAACTAACACATATATAATGTATCTAGAAACACTGCAACTAACACATATATAATGTATTTAGAAACACTGCAACTAACACATATATAAGGTATCTAGAAACACTGCAACTAACACATATATAATATATCTAGAAACACTGCAACTAACACATATATAATGTATCTAGAAACACTTCAACTAACACATATCTAATGTATCAAGAAACAGCGAATCTAACACATATCTAATGTATCTAGAAACACTGCAACTAACACATATATAATGTATCTAGAAACACTGCAACTAACACATATATAATGTATCTAGAAACACTGCAACTAACACATATATAATGTATCTAGAAACACTGCAACTAACACATATTTAATGTATTAAGAAACACCGAATCTAACACATATCTAATGTATCTAGAAACACTGAAACTAACATATATCTAATGTATCTAGAAACACCGAATCTAAAACATATCTAATGTATCTAGAAACACTAAATGTAACACGTATCTAATGTATTTAGAAACACCGAATCTAACACATATCTAATATATCAGGAAACACCGAATCTAACACATATCTAATGTATCTAGAAACACCGAATCTAACACATATCTAATGTATCTAGAAACACCGAATGTAACACATATCTAATGTATCAAGAAACACCGAATCTAACATATATCTAATGTATCTATAAACACTGAATCTAACAAGTATATAATGTATCTAGAAAAACTGAATCTAACACATATATAATGTATCTAGAAACACTGCAACTAACACATATATAATGTATCTAGAAAGACTGAATCTAATACAAATCTAATGTATCGAGAAACATTGCAACTAACACATATCAAAAGTATCTAGAAAAACTGAATCTAACACATATCTAATGTATCTAGAAACACTGAATCAAACACATATATAATGTATCCAGAAACACCGAATTAAACACATATCTAATGTATCTAGAAACACTGCATCTAACACATGTCTAATGTATATAGAAAGACTGAAGCTAATACATATCTAATGAATCGAGAAACACTGCAACTAACACATATCAAATGTATCTAGAAACACTGAATCTAACACATATCTAATGTATCTGGAAACACCGAATCTAACACATATCTAATGTATCTAGAAACACTGCAACTAACACATATCTAATGTATCTAGAAACACCGAATCTAACACATATCTAATGTATCTAGAAACACTGCAACTAACACATATATAATGTATCTAGAAACACTGCAACTAACACATATATAATGTATCTAGAAACACTGCAACTAACACATATATAATGTATCTAGAAACACTGCAACTAACACATATATAATATATCTAGAAACACTGCAACTAACACATATATAATGTATCTAGAAACACTTCAACTAACACATATCTAATGTATCAAGAAACAGCGAATCTAACACATATCTAATGTATCTAGAAACACTGCAACTAACACATATATAATGTATCTAGAAACACTGCAACTAACACATATATAATGTATCTAGAAACACTGCAACTAACACATATTTAATGTATTAAGAAACACCGAATCTAACACATATCTAATGTATCTAGAAACACTGAAACTAACATATATCTAATGTATCTAGAAACACCGAATCTAAAACATATCTAATGTATCTAGAAACACTAAATCTAACACGTATCTAATGTATTTAGAAACACCGAATCTAACACGTATCTAATATATCAGGAAACACCGAATCTAACACATATCTAATGTATCTAGAAACACCGAATCTAACACATATCTAATGTATCTAGAAACACCGAATGTAACACATATCTAATGTATCAAGAAACACCGAATCTAACATATATCTAATGTATCTATAAACACTGAATCTAACAAGTATATAATGTATCTAGAAAAACTGAATCTAACACATATATAATGTATCTAGAAACACTGCAACTAACACATATATAATGTATCTAGAAACACTGCAACTAACACATATATAATGTATCTAGAAACACCGAATCTAACACATATAATTAGATATCTAGAAACACTGAATCTAACACATATCTAATGTATCTAGAAACACTAAATCGAACACATATATAATGTATCTAGAAACACGGAATCTAACACATATCTAATATATTTAGAAACACTGAATCTAAAACATTGCAACTAACACATATCAAATGTATATAAAAACACTGAATCTAACACATATCTAATGTATATAGAAACACTCAATCTAACATATCTAATTTATATAGAAACACTGAATCTAACACATATAATTATATATCTAGAAACACTGAATCTATTACATATAATTAGATATCTAGAAACACTGAATCTAACAAATGTATAATGTATCTAGAAACACTGAATCTAACACATATGAAATGTATCTAGAAAAACTGAATCTAATACATATCTAATGTATCTAGAAACACTGCAACTTACACATATCTAATGTATCTAGAAAGACTGAATCTAATACATATCTAATGTATCGAGAAACATTGCAACTAACACATATCAAATGTATCTAGAAACACTGAATCTAACACATATCTAATGTATCTAGAAAGACTGCAACTAACACAAATCAAATGTATCTAGAAACACTGAATCTAACACATATCTAATGTATCTAGAAAGACTGCAACTAACACATATCTAATATATCTAGAAACACCGAATCTAACACATATAATAATATAACTATAAACACTGAATCTAACAAATATAATATGTATCTAGAAACACTGAATCTAACAAATATCAAATGTATCTAGAAAAACTGAATCTAATACATACCTAATGTATCTAGAAACACTGCAACTAACACATATCTAATGTATCTAGAATGACTGAATCTAATACATATCAAATGTATCTGGAAACACTTAATCTAACACATATCTAATGTATCTAGATACACTGAATCTAACACATATCTAATACTAGTTGCAAGTACCCGGCTTTGCCCGGGTTTAAAAAAAGGTTTTCTGTTTACCTTCTGTTTTCTCCCTACCCCCTCTCTCCCTTCCTCTCTCTCCCTCCCTCAATCCCCCCTCTCTCCCTTTCCCTCCCTCCCTTTCTCCCACCCTCCCTTTCTCCCACCCTCCCTCTCCTCCCTCTCTCCCATCTCTCTCCGTCCCTCTCCCATCTCCCTCACTCCCCTCTCCCCCTCCTTCTCTCCCCCGTCCATCCTCCTCCTTCCCTCTCTCTCCCTCCCTGCCCCCTCTTTCTCTTTATCTCTTCCTCCCATTTCTCCCATCCTCTCCCTCTCTCCTTCCCTCCCCTCTCTCTTCCTCCCTAACCCCTCTCTCCCTCTTTTCTCCCTCCCTCTCCTTTCCACCTCTCTCTCTCCCTCCACCTCTCTCCCCCTTCCTGCCTCCCTCATTCCCTCTCTCTCCCTCCCTGCCCCCCTCACACTTTATCTCTCCCTCCCTCTCTCCTACCCTCTCTTTCCCTCCCTCCACTCTCTCTCCATCCCTTCCCCCTCTCTCCCACCCTTCCTTTCTCTCTCCCTCTCCCCCTGCTCCCTCTCCCCCCTGCTCCCTCTCCCATCTCCCTCTCTTCCCTCCTTTTCTCCCCCCTGTCCATCCCCCTCCCACCTCTCTCCCCCCTCCTTCCCTCCCTCCTACCCTCCTTTTCTCTCTCTCCCCCTGCAGCCCTCTCTCTCTCTTTATCTCTCTGTCTTTATCTCTCTCCCTCCCCCCTCTCTCTCTCTCTCTCTCTCTCTATATATATATATATATATATATATATATATATATATATATATATATATACTTATTATTATGGCTTCACACTTCTTCTAAAATCCTTCTTCATTCCTTTGCCTTCCTCAAACTGTACCAATCAGAGAGCATGAAAAAACATCAACAATTCTTTGCATCACAAAGGCACAATACAGCACCAGCGCGCAAGTTCTATTCGATCATCGGGAAATGACGTCACAGAGGAATTTTATTTATGGCGCCGTCGAGATTACTTTAATATAGTAAAATACTAAAATAAAAAAAAATAATTACAACTAAACTACCCATCGAGATGAAACGAAACCTGTCCTATAACCGTCCCCATGTAATTATGTGTATGTGTAACACATTTCACGTTATTTGTTTGTCTGGATCTTGAGTTATAAGGGAACAGACAGACAGACAGACAACAAATGCGTCTTATAAGTATAGAGATATTTAGAAACACTGAATCTAAAACATTTCTAATGTATCTAGAAACAATGAATCTAACACGTATATAATGTATCTAGAAACACTGCAACTAACACATATCTAATGTATCTAGAAACACTGCAACTAAAACATATTTAATATATCTAGAAACACTGAATCTGACACACATCTAATGTAACTAGAAACATGGAATGTAGCATATATCTATTGTACCTAGAAACATTGAATATATGCCTATTTATAATGTAGAGACCCAAACTTTTATTTTTTTTTTCCAGAATTTAAATCATGCATTGTGTACTGCAAAGAAAAAAATGAGTATTATGAAAAAAAATGCATTGTGCAATATTTAGCGGCAGAAAAATACTGATTAAATTTTATATATTACTTAACTGTAATTTAAGGGGTTATTGGATATTGAATACTTATGTTTATTGGCTTAAACCAACAAATTTTGTTTACATGAATATTGGTTATAAGACTATGACAAATTTTGGGGTTGGGGAAATTAATTAAATTTATGCATGGTAAGATGTTAATAAAGGCTATCTTTTAATTAATTTTTTTTTGTATGAACTATATATATATATATATAGATAGATAGATAGATAGATAGATAGATAGATAGATAGATAGATAGATAGATAGATAGATAGATAGATAGATAGATAGATAGATAGATAGATAGATAGATAGATAGATAGATAGATAGATAGATAGATAGATAGATAGATAGATAGATGGATGGATGGATGGATGGATGGATGGATGGATGGATGGATGGATGGATGGATGGATGGATGGATGGATAGATGGATAGATAGATAGATAGATAGATAGATAGATAGATAGATAGATAGATAGATAGATAGATAGATAGATAGATAGATAGATAGATAGATAGATAGATAGATAGATAGATAGAGATAAATAGAGAGATAAATAGATAGATAGATACATTAACAATAATTGAATACCTATGTTTGAACATGTATCTATTTTTGTATTTCTTCTTTCATTTAATCTAGACTTTTTAAACCTGATATTATATGTTTCTCTATAAATTACTAATTCAGTAATTATTTTATCAATTA
Source organism: Bulinus truncatus (assembly GCA_021962125.1). NCBI lineage: Eukaryota > Metazoa > Mollusca > Gastropoda > Planorbidae > Bulinus > Bulinus truncatus. Next base: position 1,747,788 of record JAGDYQ010000067.1, on the reverse strand, counting down.
CCTAGGCATTCTTTATTCTTTGTCCCTATAGCCCGTGTAGGGACATGTTCCGTGTATTATCTCCGCTTTTTGTGATCCAGGGTCCATTCACTCCAAGGGTTTTTGGTATTTTCACCCACAAGCTGTCTGTCTTCTTATTGGTCTGCTCTTCGGAAATTTGTCATTAAGCGCTGTTGTTGTTGTTGTTTGTTTATATATAATTATTCTATTGATGACTTTGTTATATATGAGAAATCTAATAATACGGCCGAAATTAAAATGAATTTATTGGGTCGGAGAGAACGGAATAGATAGGGGCATTTTTTTAATGAGTGTCTAGTAAACTGAGGCCGGTACCCGGACCGGCTTATAGGTAAGCAGTTGGAGTTGAAGAAGGTGATACGTTTTGAGAGCATTTATCAGTCTTTATACAAAAAATAGCATAATTATGCACTCTACTAGTAATTGCCCGTTGCATTCGCAACTAAAGGTTTTATCTCAACAAAATGTTTAACATGAGAATAATCATCCAGCAAAAACATTTCAGCATTTCGTAATTGATCCGCCGCAAATGTATTGTGCGCAAATTTTGTCTTACTGTCTTCTTTAATACGAACTATTAACACGGAATTTCTAGTGCAGAATTATTTTTTTTATTTATAACGACGGCGTTCTCATTCTGCCACATGCGCAGCCGACTTCCGTGAAATGACGTCATAGAAGATATGCAGAATTATTTTTTTTTACAAGTATTTTAGCCCGTCGAACGACGGGTAGAATTTTCTACTTTTTATAATGTTTTTTTTTTTAATAATGTGCACAGAAAAACAAAATAGCCTTCCCAATTTATCTTAATAAATAATCACAATAGATAACAGACGGCCATTTTTTGAACAGGAAGGAAGGAAAAATTTAACCCACTTCTGATAACTGCATAAAGTTTAATAGAGGGGTTGAATGGTTGTGCTCTGCAGCGCTCATCTATCAACCGAGAACACCGGATTCCATCTCTGGTGAGAATTCCTGGGACTTCTCTGTTCTGATGAAAGTTTCCTCAAGTCTCCCGTAGTGCTTCCATGGCCAGTGCAAAACGGTCATGGTGGAGATGAAAAAAGGGCATTGAAGTATCGCTAAGCAACATATAAAAGAAATATGTAGAAGACATCCAGCTTAAACTCATGCAGTACATAACACATTTACAGTACATGTAAAAGTTGCCGCCATCTTGTGTGACAGATGACAGACAGAGCAGGCATTGACTTTTTGTATTATAGATATTAAATAATAGCTGGTGTTATTTAGTTGACGGATTACCGCAAAATTATTCTATTATCATTTTATAAAGTATGAGTTCTATAATATTTCTTGGTGTTTTGATATATTTGTATGTTATATAATTATAAATTACAGGATTAATTAAAGACTATTAGAATTATCAATGTTAAAACTAATGCAATAGTTATTGGATATATTATTATTTCAACTTGTAGCTGAAACACTTTGTATATAATCTTGCTTTCAATATTGTTGAATGGGTTAACCCCAGCTGTACATTAAACGTTTCATTATTTAAATGTTCTACAAAAACTATAACGTTTTTCTTTTGCTTTGATTTTTACAAGTTTTATATTAAATAATTTCTGGTAATCTGGAGAATTTGGCATTCAAATTAAAAATAAATCTATATTATACATATTATTCATTTTAATGTCTGCATTAAATCGAAAGCGGAAAACAAGAATTCAAAATGGCGTCTCGATTCGATATTTCTTTTTGAAAAATCTACAGTTTTAAATAGTTTCTGTGGTTTTTATTATGAATTGTGAAAGTCCCAAATATTAGAAATGTAATAATTAACATATAATAACATTCAAATTATTGTAGTTTTTATAACAACAGATAGCATTTTAACAGCATCAAAAGTAAACAATAGTAATAAACGGAAGTGAAAAAATAATCGAGCAATTTTTTTTCAATAATACATTGAAATTTTCATTTCATTCGTGTGATGTGGTGGCTGAATGGATAAGCTGCATGGAATCGGCTTGTATTTTTAATGCTGACTATCCAGGTTCGATTCCTCTTAGGGACATTTTTTTTTGTTGTTTTTTTTTCACAATGTGTCCTTTTAGTTGTTTTAATTAAAAATAACTAATTAGATCTCTTTCAATTTTTTTTATTAAACTAATTTATCTTTTAGGATGTTGTAAGAAAAAGAAACTACAACTACTAAGATTTTTAATTATTTCATAACTTAAAAAAAAATTATGTTGAAAATATGTATCAAAGCTGAACACAGATGCGTACCTAGGGTGGGGTGAGGGGATCCCGCCGTGCTCCAGCTTAAGGAGAGTCCCCCTCCCCCCCCCCCAAAGTATTTTTTACATTAAATATTAAGTACATAATCTCATGTCATGGTATCGAACGTCAAAATGCAGGGGCCTGAAAAGAGGCCAAGCCCCCGTGCGCCCAAATCCCTAGGTTTGGCACTGGCTTTACAATAGTCTATCTTTATGCAAAAGCTTTGCAGGGTAGAGCTAGTCTAACCATATTTATAATTGTTCCTTACTAGTCCAGAAGTCTGCTATGGCGAATAAAATAGGTGGCAAAATTGTAAGTATAAAAAAAGTAATTAAGCGGTATATACTCTCATAAAAGCCTACATCGCATATAAGCCGACCCCATAAAACTGCTTTAAAATGGCAAGTTTTTGCAAAAACCTGGATATAAACAATTTTACTCTATATTGTTTGCACACCAGTGGCAATCCGTAATCAAGATGGGGCCAGCGATGACGCCAAGGTGATCGTTATATAATATGCATTCGTTTGAGCGTGTTATTTGTAAGAAAGACAGTGTACCGATTACGTTAGATTCACCACTAGCTCCAGCTTAGTTACGGCTCGCCACTGGTGCACACACAACCACGTGGTCGTGTCACTCTCACTTTATTCTATGCCATTGCGTATAGAGTACTAGTTGCAAGTATCCGGCTTTGCCCGGGTTTAAAAGAAGGTTTTCTGTTTACCTTTTGTTTTCTCCCTACCTCCTCTCTCCCTCCCTCCCTCCCCCTCTCTCTCCCTCCTTACCCCCTCTCCCTTTCTCTCCCTCCCTTTCTCCCTCCCTCCCTAACTCTCCCATCTCCCTCTCTCCCTCCCTCCTTCTCTCACCCCCGTCCCCGCTCTCTCCACCTTCCTCCCTTCCTCCTCCCCCCTCTCTGCCCTCTCTCTCTCTTTATCTCTCACTCCCTCCCATTTCTCCCATCCTCTCTCTCCCTCTCTCCTTCCCTCCCCTATCTCTCCCTCCCTACCCCCTCTCTCCCTCCCTCCCTCTCCCTCCCTCATTTCCTCTCTCTCCCTCCCTGCCCCCTCTCTCTGTATCTCTCTACCTCCCTCCCCTCTATCTCCCTCCCTACTCCCTCCCTTCCTTTCTCTTTCCTTCCCTCCATTTCTCTCTCCAACCCTCCCTCTCTCTCCCTCCCTCCCCCTTAATCTCCCTCACTACCACCTCTCTCCCTCCCTCCTTCTCTCCCCCTCTCTGCCCCCTCCTTCCCTCTCCCTCCCTGCCCTCTCTCTCTTTATCTCTCTCCCCCCTCCCTCTCTCTGTACAATTAAACGTCAAATTACGCTTCTTAAATAAACAGAAAACCTTATTTTAATCCCGGGCAAAGCCGGGTACTTGCAGCATGAAAAAAAAAAACAATATTTTTTTTCCCCCGTCCCTAGCCCTTTTTTTTACTAAAATAATTAATTACAATTAAACTACGCATTGAGATTGTATTAATAATGTTAATAATGCCACAGAAACATTTTAATTAACGTATTTCGGTTTATTAAAGTGCACCCTTAATTTTAATCTTCCGAATACATAAAACGATAGGTAAATAGATATGACTATTGATTTCATCATGTTTACAATTGGAGTTTCCGGGAGTTACCCCTCTTTTAAAAATGTATCATAGGGAAATGACGTCACATAGGAATTATATAGTAAAATACTAAAATAATTAATTACAATTAAACTACCCATTGAGATGAAACGAAACATGTCCTATAACCTTTCCCATGTAATTATGTGTATGTGTTACAAATTTCACGTTATTTGGTTTTCTGGATTTTGAGTTATAAGGGAACAGACAGACAACAAATGCGTCTTATAAGTATAGAGATGTCTAAACACAAATCTATGTTTGATTACACTTCTACAGAGAATTCATGTATAATTAGATTATAAATAATAGCTATAGACACTCACACATGTTTGATTACACTACATGAGATTTTTATCATAGTATTTGCTAGAAAAACATAGACATGTTTTTTTTAGTATTTTGCTTTCTTAAATTAAAATTTATGTCATTTTTTACTTCGAAAGTACTATAGGGGAACATTCGTTTTGAAAATTTTAATAAATCAATATATTGTTAAATGCTATCACAGTTCAATATAGATCATTTAATTGATTATAAACAATAAACAACCACAATGGCCACTGTTCTTGCCGGCTTCATTACTCTCTCTAAATCTTCTCTACTGTTAGGCCTACTACGTCATACCACACATACCGTCACAGCTTTCAATTGCAAATCTTCCGGTGCGCTGGTATAGGGAATTTCCAAACCATCGCGTACTACTGAGGGCAATAAGATAGTTATAACCATAGATATAAAGACTACATTGATTACGTCTATTATATTGTGTCCGATGAAGTGCTATAAAATGGTGCTTGAAGTTTAAAAAAAGAAGAGTACAGTTCTTTATTTTTTTCCGAAAAAGATTTCTTTCCTTAGAGTTGGCAAGACGCAGCGCAGCCATTTTAAATGAAAAAAAAAATACCAGCTAGAACATTTGGGCGCTACTATAATCAACAAATGTGGCAGAAAATCACTTTTATGGTATTTAACTTGAAATATAGAGTGGTCCTGTATTTTTTATATATTTTAATAGTACCAACATTATTGCTATGACTCGTACTGTATATGACATTCAATGTATCAATATATGTAAAACGAATATAATTACTGTGTATAAGTCAACTACGAACTATTTAATTTATAGTTCGACTTATTTTATTCTTAATGATATTGATCCAGTAAAAAATTTTTTTAATGTAATCAAAACTGTCCCAAATTAAATACTTATATATGATAAAAGCAATAATGTTGATACATCATTTTTTTTTGTTAAGAAGGGAGTATTTAAATAGAGTGACAAATAGTAGCATAGTTCTTTTTGGTTTTTAATATTTGAAAGCTGAGTTTACATGCATACTATTGACAGTGGCACAACCAGCGAAAAATGCTGGGGGAGGGGGGGGCTCACATATTGAAAAAAGACAGTTTAACAGTCTTTTTAGTAACTTTATAACGTATTGATGATTTGGTTGCGCCACTGACTATAATTATACTATTACTATTAGTAATAGAATATTGAATTACAACATTGTATTTATTTGTAATTTTCTTTAATATATATATAAATATAAGAAGGTATTAGGGGCTGCCCATTATTTATGTCAACAAATTTTTGGCGATTTTTACCTCTCCCCTCCCCCTTGTCAACAACTTGTCAAACTTCCAGATACCCCACCCCCCTATACAATTACGTCAACATTTGATTACCTCAACATTTGATTACCTCCCCCCCCCCTAAAGAAAGGTGGCTTCCAAAATGTTTATGTGGCAAAATTAGTAGGAATATAGTTAGTTTAATTAAAATACTGAATGTTAAGCGAGTGTGTAACACAGGACTACAAACGCTGCTTAAGTTTCCTATTTATTAAGTAATTATATTAATTAAAAAAAAAGTAACATTGTTGATGTCAACTTTTCTTGACCTCCACCCCCTCCCTTGTCAACGACTGTCAAAAATTTTCTGACCCCCCCCCCCCCCAATTTTGTTGACGTAATTAATGGATAGCCCCTTATTAGATATTTTATAATTCACAAAACCATGAAAATGTGTTGTTTTATATAGCAGTGAAATATTGGTAAAATCAATTTGCCCAACACTATATCTATGACTATGTGAAATCGCTAGAGTTAGTTATTGTCCCATTAAGTGTCAACTTTTTTGGCGAGGTGGGGCATCTAATTTAATTATTTTATACTTTTTATTGCTTATTAATAAAACATTTTTTCTATATATTTTTTTTACATATTTTAATTGTAACATGAAAAAACTAATTCAATTTCCATGCATTTTGAAATTTATAAAAGGTATATTTTAGGCATGTTGAAAGTTCATAACATTTTTATTAAACAAAAATTCTGAACAATATTCATTTTTTTATTTCATTTTATTTATTGCATTAATTTTTTTTATCTGCAGCAAAATACACAAGAAGAAAGCACTTCTAATAGATCTAATTTGATCATGCCACACTCATCACTCGTCCTAGGAGTACCAGAGATTTGTCTTTGTACTCACAAGGGACGGCAAAACTAATACATCATTTGTTTATTCCATTTAAGCATCATTGATTAATGAAATCTGATATAAAATGACCTAAAGATTAGCTAGATTCAGCATGTACATTGTAAAAACAGTGAGTCCTTTTTCTTAATGTAACATTAAAAAAGTAATACAATTTTCATGCATTTAAAAAAAATTTAATGGCATTTTTAAAGCAGTTTTAATGGTAATTACATTTTATAATATTAAAATACAAAACAATTATATATTTTATTTCATGTTTTTTTATTGCTTTAATTTTTTTATCTGCAGCAAAATACACAAAAAGAAAGCACTTCTCTTATATCTAATTTGATCTTGCCACACTCATCACTCGTCCTGGGAGTACCAGAGACTACCAGACTTTTGTCTTTGTACTGGCAAGGGATGGCAGGCTAAATACATCATTTGCTCATTCTCTTTAAGCATCATTGAGTACTGAAATCTGCTTAAAATGACTTAAAGATTAGCTAGCTAGAGCCAGCTTGTACATTGTAATAACAGTGAGTCCTTATGTTTAGATTTTTTAGATACAACATTACAATTTAGAAATATCATCAAGATCAAGTGAACATTATCCTTTGTGATTGAAAAAGCATGAAACACTCATATTGATTGTACAATTTATACGTTTAAGGAATTTAATAAAGACAAATCAGATGATATAGCTGAATATCACATCTTTGACTTCAATCTGTGCATTATAAATGTTTATGATAATGTGTCCATTTAATTGCCAAAAAGTAACTGAATACCATACAAGAAAATATTAATTTTAATAATAGTGTAACATTTTATATTGCATTTATGTGTAGTGGTAATTCACATTATTTTAATGAGTATTTAGCTACTGAATTGATATTGTAGTAAACATATAATTTTCTAGAAATGCAGGGTATATTGAAAATATATGAACATGTAAGTGTTATATACTTACGATAGTGTATCAACATTTAATCCTAATTACTCTCCCACCTATCCTCAATATCAATTTGCACATTCTCTCATAATGGTTCAGGTTGGCATTATTTAGAAACTTGAATTTACATATTAGTCTCAAAAATAACAAACGAAAGACATAAAGGATAATTTTTGATGGTGGACAGAACACGTACATGAGGAATCAGTAACATTTATAATATATTTCAGTATTAGGTATGCTTTATTGAATATTATTCAAATATTACATATATTTCATTTAGTAAAAAAAAAATACAATGGACATTAACATTATATTTAAAAACTTGGCATGAACATTAAACATATAGGCCTTGGTAATTGATTTTTTTTGAGATGAAAACAACTTTTTGTGATCAGAATCCCATTAACAAAGAGAGGATAGCTTGCACTAGATATGTTCAGAACTGGTAATGGCAGTTTAAGTGTTATATTTGTTTAAAAAAATATTCAGTTATTTTTTAATTTATTTAATATTTCAATTTTTATTTGAAATTCATATTTGTGGTATAGATATTTATTACTTCATCAATTTTAGTTAGATGGAAAAGTGCAGTCTAATAATAAATAGCATGAAATTGAATTATCTTTTTTGGTATAATTTTCTAACATACATAAATAGATGACGTTCCATACAATATTAATTACTTAGACAGTTCTTTTGTTTACAATATCAAAACTACTGATTTTTGAATAAAACAATTTTATTAAGTTTTTGTCTAATATTATTCTGGTTAAAACCAATGTTTGTTAGTTTAAGAGCATGATAACGTCTTAATTTTAAAAATTCTTCACATATACCTTTTAAAGTTTATAGAAATGAAAATCCATTCCAATACTTGTTTCTAAAAAATGATTATTTAATTCTTCAAAAATGTCTTTTGTAGGCATTGTCTGCATCATGTGCAATACTGTTATTTTTTCCCATTGACCAGACTGTACTTTTTTAATATTAACTAAGGATCTAATAACTTTTTCACAGTGTTGGACAATGGAAACAACACTTTTAGATGGTATGACTAACCCACCAGAATTTTTAAGATGCAGTAAACCAGTACTAAAAGGTTTTGATGGACTAATTAATGCAGATGCACAAGAAATGCAACATATTTTAGGTGAAATTTTTCTAACTACCCACCCTGCTATATACTCCAAAATACCATTGATGAAGTAGCTTTCATTGATGTCATGTTGAAAGTAATTATGATCAAACAATGCATCTTCAAAATATAATATTTGTTTTGGCTCATCACATTCATTTATATTTAAAATACTAACTTTACTTTGAGGGATACAATTACTAGTTTTAAAAAATGTTGATGGAATCCCAGCATGAGACAAAAGGGCTCTATATGCATTACTGAATTGAAGTGCTGATGGATTATTGTTCCAACCACCAAATTGTCTAATGGAGGAAAAAAATAGTTCTAAATGGTCTTGCGATAATTTATATGTAAGAAAATATTCCAAATATGGACTAGAACCATTAATTAACAAATTTGATAATTCTAAAAGACTGTTTATATTTACTAAAAAACCTAGAACACACATTTTCCTATTACCATCATACATTTTTTTATTATTTTTGTCTGTCATAGACAATAAATTTAATTTAGCATTTTCTAGGAAAGTTTTAATTTCACTAAAATTATTAATATGAATAGGACTTTTAAAGTCTTTTAAAAATTTACTTCTAGAGTTGAATATGTCAAAAATTGCATCAAAAAATGAAATGAATTGTATGGTACCTTCTACTGCTTCAAGATTTTTACATTTTAACTCAGATGCAAACTGTAGGGCTGCAGCCACTGATGAACTAAGTGTTTGTGTAGCTAAACTAACTTTCATTTTGTTGTTTTCATAGTGTATATGTTTGTGTGTGAGTTTATTAGCTGCCCTAAGACCAACTGTCTGTTGTAGTTTTTCCAGATTAACTATGTCTTGCCATTTGGCTAAACCTAAATTTGTTTATATTTCACTAAGTGATTGTAAAGCTGACCTGATGTTTTTAATTAGATGACATGAGTCAAAAAAAATATAAACTGATTTAGAATTATCTGAAGGATGTGTAAATTTACTATGAATATTTTGTGGATCAAGACTGCAGCCTAAAAGTGTTGACATCTTAACATTAACTGAATGTGCATCCATTGTCAAAGATACCACAGTTATTTTGTTTTCGTAAAGAATATTAATAACATCTAAAATTAATTTTTTTTGCATTTCTGCCTTAATGCTATGAATGAGAAAGTATCCTATTGGTATTTTCCAATATTTTTTAAGCCTACTGCCATTATAAATAACACCTCAGTTGCCTCTTCACTATCTTCGCAATCTGTCAGCCCTACCCCAAAATCAACAAACCCTACCATTTTCTGAAGTCTATTGTCCCATTCTATTTGTTTTTTAATTGACATACCATCTATAATCAAACTGCACTTTTCATAATTGCTATAGTCCTCTATTTGTTTATTTTTTAAATAATCAATGGCTTGTGCAGAAAATCCCGGACTTGAATTTATATTCATCATCCACCTGAAAATAAAATGTATTAATGTTCTTAGATTATTACAATGAAATATTTTCATAGATCCCAGTTGTACATAATTGTATACATGTACTAACCGTCTGATGCTAGATGGGTGTGGCAATGGGATTTTTTTCCTTTAAAAATTGTAAGCCTTCGGCCCATAAAAATGCAGAGTGGATGCGAAATCCTTTTGTTCCTTGGAATATTCTGTCTCAGGCTTTTTAAATAATTCCACTGGAATGTCTGTAATATAGATGGAAATGTTTTTCTATTAATTTAGCTTATTTATAATTTGTCTTTTTATTGTTCATTTTACATATTAATCAGAAATTATTAATCATATTGAAATGTTTTGTCATTTTTGTGTACTTTATACTTTTTAATCTTAATAAACATACCTTTATATGCTTGGAGAAGTTTGTAAGCTTCATCACACAGCTTTTTTGTGTCTTTAAGTTCTTTCATTAAATGAGCTATTTTTTTAGATGACCTGGTGCATTGTCTTTTTAGTTTCTGAATTTGAGTGCTTTTTTTGTTTAAATGTAAAATGGACTCTTCGTAGTTTCTTTTTAGAGTTCAAATGTCAATGGAATAATTGTGGTCAACATCTTCCTGGATGATCAATAAAACAAATACATAAAATGTTAAGAAAAAGTGGAATGATAAACAATAATATGATGTTAGTTATTATTATGTACCAGAGTACTGGTAATATAAGTATATTTATAAATACATAGCCTACCAGTACTTTCAACCGTAAGGGTGAACAGGTGTTTTTATCATTGACTGGTACAACTGGATGTTCATTCTGTGGAAAAAAAAATTTTATGGCCTGTCATTAAAATACATTTTATAATTGTACAGATACTTGTATTTTACTTTCTTTTATGTATTGTAATATTTAGTAAAAAGTTATTGTTAATTATTATAAGTGTTAACTTGTAGTTAAGTAAGATATGTTTAAAAAAAATAACACTGAAGATTGGTTCTTATAATTTTAAGGTAAATAATTAACTCGTCAGAAAAGGGAATAAGAATTATGTAAATTAATTTACCTCCTTATTTGTTGAAAGATAAACTGGGTTGGCTGTTTTCTTGAGTCTTTTTATACTTTTCATATTCCTCTTGGTAACATAAAAATCACTTGACATGAAGTGATCGCTACACACTCTAGGGACACTAGGGTTGGATGCCTGTTCCTGTTTTAATTGAAGGCATTTTATCCAAGCCTTTTGCCTTTTATGGTCAACTGGGAACCTAAACATAGATGATAAAAACATCAATGCTGATATGCAATTAAATATTTTTAAAATTATTAGATTAACAGTTTGCCCCAGATATTAAATGAATTTTATATTCTACCACAAATAAATGTTCAATATTAAGTTAAAACATAAAGATATACATTTTTTAAATATATGTCCTATTTGAATCTCCTAGAAATCATTTAGGCTATCAATGATAGGCCCAATCAGTCTAGATTACACAAAATGTACTTTGAAAAAATAATATTAAATTTAAAAATGGATTATAAATTTTTAATTTGTTTAATAGTAATTTTCTTTATAATCAATGTCTTGATTTCAAATTCCTAAAATTTTTTAAAAGAAGCATCCTTGTAAATAACCTGCTGTACAATTAAAAATGGAACTTTTAATGAAAGAATAAAAATTCGCATTCAGGTTCTAACTACCTAAGTATATTTAAGATATTTTTGTAAGAAAGTAATTACCTATGAAAAGTTCTTGAAGGTTGTGTTTTGTCATTATTCAAACAGCCGGGTACACAACAGGAAGGCATTTTATAATTTATTCGAAGTTAATTGGAAAAAAAGTTTTTGAAAATTTGTCAAGGAAAACAATGCAAAATGTCTTCTGCTATTTATTTCGGTTACTTGAGGTTTCTATGCGTACTACGTCATCAGGTTATACAGAATTGTACTCTTCTCTTTTTAAAGTTAGCGTCCGCGCGATATATGTCTATGCATAGCCCATAATCGATCTAGTCTTATATATCTATGGTCGCAAACATAGATATATAAGACTAGATCGCTTATGCTTATTTAATAGAGACCGAAAAAGTGTTGTATACGAGACCCCTACTTTAAAATGAGAAGAGTACAATTCTGTATAGTTCTTTATTTTTTACCGAAAAAGATTTCCTTCCTTTTAATTAAAAAAAAAAAAATCCCCATCCATGCTAGAGGTTGGCGCTTTTAAAATCTACTGATGTGTCCGAAAAAATTATATTTGACGGTTATTAATAATATAATCAAACAACCGGGTACACAACACGAAGGCATTTTATTCAAGCTTAATTGAAAAAAAAGGTTTTTGAAAATTTGTCAAGGAAAACAATGCAAAATGTCTTCTGCTATTTATTTCGGTTATTTAAGGTTTCTATGCGTACTACGTCATCAGGTTATACTCTTCTCTTTTTAAAGTTAGGGTCCGCGCAATATATGTCTATGCATAGCCCATAAGCGATCTAGTCTTATATATCTATGGTCGCAAATAAAATATGAAATTCCGCCCGTCATTCGACGGGCTTAAAACACCTTATTTAATAAAATGATGTTTTAAAGAAAATATTTAATAAAATAGCACTTTTAAGTAAATATTAAATAAATTGGTATTTTTAAGTACATATTTAATAAAATGAGGGAACACAAAATTTAATTTAAACGTTAGTGATTCTAATCAGTAAGCAGACTGTTTGTAGTTTGAGTTGCCGTTCATCACTCGCTCACAATTGTTTTGTGGTTGTTGACAGCTGAGTTTAATTGGTTGTTGACAGCTGAGTTTAATTGTATTAAAAAATGAACGAGCCTTGCTGTTCAAAAAATGGCTGCCTGTTACCTATTGTGATTATGTATTAAGATATATTGGGAAGGCTATTTTGTTTTTGTGTGTACATATTTTCAAAAAATGTTATAAAAAAATAGAAAATTCCACCCGTCGTTCGACGGGCTAAAATACTTGTATTGTTATAACCATAGATATAAAGAATAGATTGCTCATGGGCTATGGAAGAGCGTCGAACCAACGGTGCTGAACTACTTGCGACCATTACCTATATATTTCAAAAAATCTTGCCAACTTTGATGACGTAGTACGTAAGTACTCATAGACTCATAGATTGAATAAACAGGAAGTCGATTCAAACAAGACGATGTTATTATTCAATTTATTTCAACTAAAACATCATGCTTGGTTTGTCAGTGACTGTATTTTAGTTCCGAGAAAACACTAAATCAAGGACTTTTCACAGGTAATGACGCATTATAAACTATTTAATTTATTTTTCAACCTTTAAAAAACTAACTAGAAATAGTAATACATATGATTTAAATCAATCAATAAGCCTTGGCCCCTTGGGCTTGGCTTATAACTATAAGTAGTTATTATTAAGGCACTCACCACTTGCCATATTTTTATTAGGTATCAGTCACCACTTGCCATATTTTTATTAGGTAATTGTTAACAAGTCTACACATATTTTTATATTAATGTGAAATAATGTTTTGACCAAATTAGTTTTATTACCTTTAAGTTTAATTACCTTTGCATTTACAATTACATGTGATGCTGTTTATGGTAGATATTTCCCCCCCCCTTTACTTGCTATTAATATTACATTGTAACATATGCATGATGATATGGAATATAATAATGATTAATGTGATTGTCTAAAATTACTTTCTTTTTATCATTATTTTTAATACATATCTATTTTATCATTCTTTGTAAGGTTTCCATTGGCCTCTAAAAGAAGAAACTTTTGAATCAATTGCCTTCAATTAAACAAGAGAGAGACATCAACTTAAAGTGTGTGGTGATCACTTTGTACTGTCATTACACATCCATTTTGGTAAATACTAAACTATGGTTCCTTTTTTTTTTACCTCTGATTTCTTTGACAGATTGGGTGTTGAAATTATATCACATTTATATCTCTAAAAATAAATTTTCACATAACTCAGGGAAATGATGGTCTAACTAGTTGGATGTCCAGAACAGCATTTTTCTAAGTCTTTTGGTTTGGGAATGGCTAGAAACACATACTTTTTTTTATTTACATTACATATTTAGGTCTAAAATGGATAGCTCAATACTGCTCGCATGCCAAACTTGGAAGCAGAAAATTTTATAGGCATGACAAAAGATTTTAAAATCTATAAAACAATATATAATACATAATGATATTAAAACATAAGGTATGGGCAAGTTTTTTTCCCACACTGTGATGCAGTTCGTGATGCTTGATATTAAAAGCCTTTATCACCCCTGCTTGTTTATGAGTTAAAATATCCCTGTTGAAGCCAACCAGTCCATGGGCTTATAATGACCAATGATAAATGTTTTAAATAAATGTTACATATTGTCTAAAAAAAACATGATTTCTTTATTATTGTTATATTGTTTTCCATTAAAGCAATTAAAATAAATATTTTCACAGTTGTCAACATCCAGTTTTCATGTGGATAAGGAATATCAGCTCCATCAAACTTAGTAGCTGATCCATGTGATGTCTACTTGAAAGTATGAGGAGGATGAACCCATACCGAAGAGATAAAGTTGATGTCATGGTATAGTTATGAGTACTACGCACACAGGTGTGTGTGTATCTTTGGAGCTTGGCCAACCAGGTCAACATGTGGTCACGGGGTCATGATTCGCGATGTTTATAGAAAATAAATATGTTGTTTATTATTCTAGATATTTATGGAAAATAAATATGTTGTTTATTTGTAAATTGTATTGACTAAATGAGTGAGAGACAGAGCGATGTGGAATGTTCGAGATGGATGGAAGGAAATTATATAAAGACGATGTTCTGTTGAAAAAAGGGATTGAGAAGAGAGTTGAGTCAATCGAGTCAGTGAAGTCTTTAGAGTTCAGAAGTTCAGTTGAGTATTGAGAGAGTACTTGAGTACATATCGGATGTTTTAGTTTATCAGTTAAGTTCATGAACTTTTGCTGCACACATGGCAGGCCAAGACCTACAAAATGATAAATACATCATGGGTCTAGGACTTATGGTTGTTGAGATCTAGGGTTATGACGGACAGACAGACAGACAGACAGACAAAACAGGGACAATAGAGCATTTTTTTTCGAAAATGCTCTAAAAAATAATAACTAACATTTATCTGTACTGAATAGTGTAGGATGAAAGTTATTTTAAAATAATCTTAAGCTGTGTTAAGCAAGTCTAAAAAAATACATAACAGCTACCTACAGGTAATATAGAGACTGGCATGACCGGAGTGAAAAAAATGTTACATCAAAATAACACTATAGTGTGCTGGGAGAAGGGGTAGATTGAGGCAGACCAAAAATAAAAAGCAATGCAAATTAAAACACCCACCCCCCGAAATATGTTTGTTAGAAACTGTAAGAAAAAAATTACAATTCAAAGAAAAAAAAATCCTGATCTTAAAAAATTCCATTAAAATATATCTAACCAATAAAGAGAAAAATAAGTCAGGCAGCTCAAGGCATCCAAAAGAATTAACTAAAAATCTGTAAACAATAAAATAAAAAATCAAGGTACCAGATAGTGACCATAAAGTCTGCACATGATAGGTCAAAGTTCAACTTTTCATACCATGTATTTTTTCCCAAGGTGTCAGCCTTTTATTTTGTTTGATTTCTTATTTTAAAAATAATTACAGTAATTATATTGATTGATATGGCGGCGAATGCTACGCCGCGGGATGACTAGTTTTATATAATGTAATAAAAATAGGATTTTGTGGCATAGTGGTTAAGCGACTTGCATTTTTTTTTTGCTGGCGACCAAGGTTCGATTCCTGGCGCGGTCATTATGTTTTGTTTTTTTTATAATTCATCTTTTTTGTTGTTTTAATGACAAGTCACAACAACTAATTAGATATCTTTGACAATATTTGTAAACTTTTTTTTAAGTGAAATAATTTATCCTTTTGGTTGCTTCAAGGAAAAGAAACAACAACTAATTAAATATTTAATTTCGTTCATAACTTAAAAAAAAATTATTTTGAAAATATGTATCAAAGCTGAACAATAGCACTGGGCAACAAAAAAATATTTTTTGGATATCGTCCTAGGTTTTCCAGTTGAATTAGACTAATTTTGATGCTCTGAGTCCGAAAATGATCTTGGTTTTGCTCAATCAGGTCAGGAATTTTTCCTACAGAAATTTAAAAAAAAAATCGGTTTTTTTTTTTGTAAAAAAAAAACAACACATTTTTGCGGATCATCAGCTGATAAACCCCTGACGATTTTTTTCCGTTTTACTCAAGAAATAAAAGTCAACGTATTGAAATTCATTCAGTTTTTATTTATCCACCAAATTTGATAAGCATAATTATCATAATATTAGTATAACAAAAAGTGAAACTAAAGTTCAGAGTTCAATGCATAAATCTGCGTTTCTTTGATTCCCGTGTGTGAGCAGCTGCTGGGTTGTCTCTTCACCGACCAGCATTAGTCCGCCAGCATCACTGCGTCCCACCACCCCTGGTACCTTTCCTCCATTTGGCGGTTGTCCTGATGGAACCATTCTCCCTGCGCATCGCTCATCGCCCCAAGGTTTTCAGGAAACTTCTCCATGTGTAAGAATAGGGAGGGCATCTTTATACTCATTAAACATCCGAGTTTTTGGAAGTCCTCTATCCTGCTGCTGATGAGTCTGGCGTGGTTTGCTACCTTCGTGTTCCCCAGGAAGTTGTTCACCACCTGCACAAACGATTTACAGGCGGCGCACTCAAGAGTGTTCATGGAGTTTTGGAACTCTGTGTCCTTTATGAGCTGTCGTATATGTGGGCCGTCGAAAATGCCGGCCTTCAGCTTCTCAATGGTCAGTTGAGGAAATGCTCGGCACATGTAGTTGAAGCACCTCCCATCCTTGTCCAGAGCGCGCGTAAACTGTTTCATTAACCCAAGCTTCATGTGTAGCGGCGGGATCAATATCTTCTCCCGGTCAACAAGAGGTTCGTTTATGATTTTTCTCGTCCCAGGTACTAACTGCTCTCGCACCGGCCACTCTTTCTTTACATAGTGTTGGGCTCTGTCGCGACTGTCCCATATACATATAAAGCATGGGTACTTCGTGAACCCGGACTGCTGACCAAGTAGAAAGTTCACCATCTTCAAGTCGACGCAGATGATCCATTGGTGCTGCTCATATTGGATTTTGTCGAGCACATACTTCACTGCTTCATATTTCTCTTCAAGAGTTGTGGAGTGCGCAAGAGGGATTGTGGCGAACTGGCTCCCGTTGTGGAGAAGTACACACTTCAAAGAGCGCTTGCAGCTGTCAATAAAGAGTCGCCAGTCTCTCATATCGTATTGAGGACCGCCGAGTTTATCAAGAAGACCGGCGACATCTCAGCAGTAAACAAGGTCTTCCTCCTGGCAGAAGTAGCCCATGTAGTCCTCAACCCTTCTACGGAAGAAAGTGATACGCGCGTCCTTGCCAACAGCTTGGAGGAATTATTCGACAAGCTGAGATACCGAACCAGATATAAATAAGAGTCCAAATAATTCAGCGACTCAATCTTATAGACGTCATGCCAAGGATTCCGCAGTTAGTTTATTTTAACAAAATATGTTGTTTTTTTGCACGAGTTTAGAACCTAGCGATAAAACCTAATCACTACAGCAACACCGTCAACAACTAGCGATGTTTTTGTTTTAAAAACACAATGAATAAATAGTCGAAATGTGTCATTCATCTGCCGAAGTAGTCTATCACTTTGTCATTCATCTTTCAATGTAGTCCACTACTGTTGCATTCATCTGTCGATGTACTCCATCATTCTACGTCTATCTCACTGTGAACCTTTTTATATCTAAGTTCTCTCTATTTACTCCCTTCGTTCTCTACTCGGGGAAAAACTGGACGTATTATTTACCTTATAAATATTGTTTGATAAAAGTGTTTCATGTACTAAAGAGATAATCGAAATGTACTGTTTAGTTTTATAACAAAATATTTGATTTAAATTAATAACCAGGGTTGTTAGTATAGAGGTATCGGTATCGGCCAATACAGTATCGACGATACTTTTTCAGTATCGGTTCCTGTATTGCCGATCCTTTTTGTATCAAGTATTGATTTGTGTATCGCCGATACATTTTAAACGAAAAATTTTCGATACTCGATTCCAATACTTTATGTTGCCATTATTAGCTAATTGCAGAAAAACAATAGCGATTTTAATACATTGTTATAAAAGTAATCTTCATAAATTCAATCATTGCTTGTAATGATAACCATCAGCCCTACTACTATTAATACCACCCACCTCCCCACCAAGACAACTTGGATCACAAGGCTGAAGTTGAACAAAACTTAAAACGGTGCTTGCAACGCTCAACACAACAGCTTCTCATGAATTTTGTTATTTTTTAAATTATTAATTGAAAATAAACAAAGCGAATTTAGTAGTAGTGATCTGCAAGCAGTGGCGCAACCAGCAAAATATGCTGGGGGGGGGGCTCACATTATGAAAAAAGACAGTTTGACAGTCTTTTTTGTAACTTTATAACATTAATTATGTATTGATGATTTGGCCCGGTTGCGCCACTGTCTGCAAGTGACCAAACCCTTCATGTCAGAATGTAAAATATATATAAAGTATATATATATATATACGTGACAAAAGAATTTTATACTACATCACAGATGAAATTAAGATTGTATGGTGTATCAGCTGTTCTACAATAAGTTTAAATTAGAACCATAGCTTTTCGAACACAAAAAAAAACGAAAAATTACGCTTGTGGGTTTCAAAGTAAAGGTCTTACATTGGTACTGCCAAATTTATCAGTTATTTTGTTTTTCTCTAGATATTCGGTTGTTTAACTTTTTGCCCTTATATTATAATCTGCCTTAAACCAGATGTTGTTTATCTTCGCACAATATTATGGCGCATTGCAATTAAATTCCATCCTGTATTTTCCATAAAACACCTCATCAAAATGAACATATCTGCGGCGCTTCCTGTTCCGGTAGGATATGTTTTTGTAACTCAATCTATGCAAATTTGGTGAGTTTATATTTACCGTCTGTCGCATTATCTTTGCACTGAACAAACTTTTAGACTCAGAAGAAAACAATTGATCCACAAGATATTAATGTCTGATATTTTTAATTTCTTTTTCATCTTGATTCAAAGGTTTGCTTTAAGTTTACACTTATATTCTTAATTTTACTATCAAAACTTGGTTTATTTTTAAATGGAAGGTAACGGTACATCAGGACAAAGCGACCGACAATCGTTTTATACTTTATTATAGTTGACCTTCTGTAGTTAAAAAATGGGCAATTTTTTTACAAGTACGTGATCTAAACTTAATGCTCTCCTTCTGGAGAGGATGCTACTAATGTTGTGTATATTTGCTCAATTTGAAATTGGCTGACTCTTTAACCTTTATTATGTTTCCGACTGTTCCCAAATGGACATTTTTCTTTGACCTAAGCTGTGTCGATTCCCCAGATGACCCATCTCCCGTATGTTAATAGAACTTTCTCTCTGATAAAGATATAGCCTAGGTACTTCAGTGGCTATGTTGTGCCCTGCTACAAATTACGTACTTTTTCAGTTTCAGTTTTTTTGAAAAGCAAAATGGTTACTCTCTATTTTAGCACAATTAGTATGTATTACAAAGAAATTTCAGAAAATAAATATAAAAAATCAGTAGAAAAGTGAATTTTGCTTTGATTTGATATATTTTTTTTTATCTTCCTTTAATGTGTTCTAAAAAAAGTTGCACCGCATTGAAAAAATAGGTGAGTTTATTTACCCAAAAAAAAGTACTTTACAGTGTTGTCTTTTCATTAAGATATCTTCGCTAAAATGTTTTTTTTTTATTTTCCTGTAAGTATGTCTAATTTCAAGCTACTTTGACTTTTAGCAGAATGTTAATTTTTTTGAGCAGAAATAACACCATCTCTGAATTATCAGAATTTGTCTTTTTCAAGACAGGAAGTCCCCTATTGTTTACAAATTTTAATGAAAAAAATCTTTATTTTTTAGCTCTTAATTTGGTCCTACATAAATTTCATTTTTTATTTAAAGCTATTTCTAAAACAGTAATAAAATATTTTTACATAGTTTTTATATGTTTAGGCTTATTATTTGTTAAAATAGCAAAATTATAACTAATCATGAGTTCTAGTATTTTTAAGTATTAGTATGAACCATTAGGGTGATTCATCATTGCATGGGAAAAAAAGATTATCCGATTCTAATGCATTGTGGCTCATTTTTTTTCTTTTTGGCAAGCAAATCAACAAAAACTAAACTTTTTGAAAAAATCACCAGTTTTAGAGGTCGCTCAAGCAACCCGAAGTTTCACTGTATGAGATAATGCGGTAGTTCTGATGTGTCGCTTGCTAGCTTTTGATATAGTGCAATTTTGGTTCATTGTAACATTAAAAGTAGGCCTATACCGTAATATTTGAATTTTAGATTATAATTAATTTTATTATTCAAGCTTGCTGGTTAATAAAATAGTTTTTGACTAACTACAAATTATTGAATTGATATTGCATCCATATCAAGTGGTAATTCACAAAGTGTATTGACAAGATGTATAACTGAAGTTTGGTTGATTGGACAAACGGATTCTTGTCTACCTAGAGATGTGTTACTAGCCTTGGGTCATGCTATGAAGATGGTTTTCTATAATCGCAAGGTACTGAAGAAGACAATATCCGAAAGCATTAATGTAACTGTTAACGATCGTCAAAAAGAGAATCAAAGAGTAGTTGAAGGCGAAAGAAGACATCAGTAGGCAACTTTACTGCTTGTTTGCCACTCACATTTACATTAAAGCTTGGATCTCATGTCCTGTGAGTCGTGATACTCCTTTTAACGATCTATTGTTATTCAAGCAGATATCACGAAATTCTGTCATATACAAAACGGTGTCTGATAGTTAGAAAAGGAAATTTGAAAACCATCTTAGGTAAAGTAACCTAGAGGTGCTTTGTTAGCGTTGTATTCTGAAAAAGTTTCTGCAGATGAAAACCGCAGTATTGCTGAAGCGATACTGAAGACTGACGATGATTGGACGGATCGAGTGTTTAAAGTGAAGGATTGCACTAAATGCATCACTTTGTAGGTACCTCATCACTATCTGCAATGCGTTCAGTAGGTATTGATACCGGCTTCGATGAAGTTGATCCAGTATCCTGGGATCAATTGCCGCCATTTGCTGAAGCTAAGTGTATTGTTGATTCCTTTAAGGCGTCAATAATGCACACGAGCGGTCAGTAGCATTGATGTTATCATTTAATAAGTCAATCACTAAAACGGAATCAGAAATGCAGAGATTGCTTCAAGTTGAAGAAGATCACAGACAGAGAGTGCCAAATTTGAAGAAAAGTACACTGAAGTTATATAAAAAGCATTGAACTGAAGATCATTAGTAAAATGTATTATTTATGTTTATAATACAATGTATACATGAATAAACAAGCAGTAACTGTTGCATATCATTATATAAAGTAAAAGAAAAATTATTTTGGCTTAGCACGTCAATTCAGCGCTGTATACTTTTAAAACTATTAACATATTCTGTAATTAAATAATTGAATATAAAAAAAAAACTTAATTAAATTGAAATTAAAAATCAAAGTTGAAAAACAGCAAGTTCCATTTATTAAATGTGAAAACAGTAGAAGCAAATAAAACTAATTCTCTTACACCTCTCATTCATTGTTATTTTTTGCACACAAAAATTCAATTTTTTGTTTTTCTGTGTTAGAAACTATAAAATCTCCAATAATAAACATATCATTAAATCTAACACACATCTAATGTAACTAGAAACATGGAATGTAGCATATATGTGTTGTACCTAGAAACAATGAATATATGCCTATTTATAATGTAGAGACCCAAACTTTTATTTTTTGGGATTTTTCAGAATTTAAATCATGCATTGTGTACTGCAAAGAAAAAAATGAGTATCATGATAAAAAATGCATTATGCAATATTTAGCGGCTGAAAAATACTGATTAAATTATATATATTACTTCCTTGACAAATATATATGTTTACTTCTCCGAATAATTTTAACGCATTAATTCGCCGCTGCTGATAAAATACTTTGCGATATATAAACATTTCTCATTAGTTTCTCATATAATAAATAGGTTTAATGGTCTGTGAGTGCAAAAAGTAGCATTCAGGAAAGCCCAAAATAACAGCCCACGGGCTCAGGCTGTTAGATCCGGACTGTACTCTGCTCCTCTTTGCTCGTACAAGTTAATGACGTTTACATTGAAATTTAATCATCCTTATCTAATACATAATCGTCTAGCCCGTGTGTCTCCCTTTCTCAAGTAGTTTTCATTTCGTGCGGTGTGCATTGTAACAGTGTATTGCAATCGTGTGTGATAACAAAGAAATATACGAAATACTGCAATAGAAAGGAACATGTGCCATGAACAGAATACTATATGAACAGAATTAACAAAGAAATGTATGAAATACTGTAATAGAAAATAACATTTGGCTTTTATTGCCAAGGAAAGAGAAAGGAAGGGAGGGAGAGAGGGGGTAGGGAGGGAGAGAGAGGGTGGGAGAGAGATAAATTGAGGGGGCAGGAGGGAGAGAGAGGGAATGAAGGAGGGAGGAAGGTGGAGAGAGGGGAAGGGAGAGAGGTGGAGAGGGGAGGGAGGGAGAAAGGAGGGATGGAGAGAGAGGGGATAAAAGGAGAGAGGGAGAGAGAGGATGGGAGAAATGGGAGGAAGAGATAAAGAGAGAGAGAGGGGGCAGGGAGGGAGAGAGAGGGAAGGAGGAAGGGGGAGAGAGGGAGAGAGGGAGGGGTGGACAGGGGGAAAGGAGGGGTAGAGGGGAGATGGGGGGAGGGAGGGAGAGAGAGAGGGAAAGGGGGAAGAGGGAGGGGGAGGGAGGGAGGGAGAGAGAGAGGAAGGGAGAGAGGGGGTAGGGAGAAAAAGAAGGTAAACAGAAAACCTTATTTTAAACCCGGGCAAAGCCGGGTACTTGCAACTAGTTTTACTATATTAAAGTATTCACGGTACGGGATCGCCTTCACTATAAATAAAAATCCTCTGTGACGTCATTTCCCGAAGATGAACTTGCGCGCGGGTGCTTTAAATGTTATTGCATTCAAATTGTATCAATGCACAGGGAATTCCCTGTATTCGCGCACCAAGTGAATGTGTAATTGAACGGACGGAGAAGAAAGGGTTAGTGACGGAAAAAAAATAAAATATTGTTGTTGTTTTTTTCAATGCTGCAAGTACCCGGCTTTGTCCGGGATTAAAATAAGGTTTCTGTTTATCTAAGAAGCGTAATTTGACGTTTAATTGTACAGAGAGAGGGAGGGGGGAGAGAGATAAAGAGAGAGGCAGGGCAGGGGGGAGAGGGAAGGAGGGGGCAGGGAGGGGGAGAAAAGGAGGGAGGGAGGAAGAGAGGTGGTAGGGAGGGAGATAAAGGAGGGAGGGAGGGAGAGGGAGGGTTGGAAGAGGGAGAGAGTAAGGGAGGGAAGGAAAGAGAAAGGAAGGGAGGGAGTAGGGAGGGAGATAGAGGAGAGGGAGGGAGAGAGGGAGGGAGGGAGAGAGGGAGGGAGAGAGAGATAAAGAGAGAGGGGACAGGGAGGGAGAGAGAGGAAATGAGGGAGGGAGGGGGAGGGAGAGAGAGGAAGAGGGGAAGAGAGGGAGACGGGAGAGGGAGGGAGGGAGAAAGGAGGGAGGGAGAAAGGAGGGAGGGAGATAGGGGGTAGGGAGGGAGAGAAAGAGGAGGGAAGGAGAGAGGGAGAGAGAGGATGGGAGAAATGGTAGGGAGTGAGATATAAAGAGAGAGAGGGGGCAGGGAGGGAGAGAGGGGGGAGGAGGGAAGGGAGGAAGGTGGAGAGAGGGGGGACGGGGGTGAGAGAAGGAGGGAGGGAGATAGGGAGAGAGAGGGAGATGGGAGAGTTAGGGAGGGAAGGAGAGGAGGGAGGGAGAAAGGGAGGGAGGGAAAGAGAACGGGAGAGAGGGGGTAAGGAGGGAGAGAGAGAGTGGGAATGAGGGGGGTAGGGAGAAAACAAAAGGCAAACAGAAAACCTTATTTTAAACCCGGGCAATGCCGGGTACTTGCAACTAGTATATACATAATCGGCTAACCTATGCGTACGTTCGACAGATCTACACACCGTGCGGTGTAAAGTATGCTCATGGCGATAAAAGCCGCATGTCTTTACGTTAAAAATACACGGCACCGTACGGGCTGAAAGCTTACATCGCTAAAAAAAAGGTTAAGTTCTACGTAACACCTTTGGGAGTTAAAAAAACACAGTGCGTGTCATCGACCGTCTCTATGGGGAATTCCAAAATTATAGAAACTAAAAAGAGACAATGTATGTTAAATGAGAGTATGTTTGGTGCGCATTTTGTTCATCAAATGAATCTTTCTTGAATAAAAATGAAATGCTGCGGAATTCTAAACACAACAAGGATTTCTTATTAATGAATTAAGATTTTTAAATGATATTGAGTAGTGTGCGCAAATTATGTTTAATAGTCGGGGGTTGTTTTGTTAAGCTTCTGTACCCATAATGAGGAGTATTTTCTTTGGTATGAATTATATAAAAAGCTATTTTTTGTACATAGACTGATTGTTAACGCTCCAAATATATATTACCGAGTTGGTTGGGATAGGTGTGGGAATAAACCAAATGGTTGCAGAAAAGGGGGGAGGGTGTGTCAAGCAGACGATTCAAGTTGCAACACCGCTAATTTTTCAACCTCACGTCTCTCTTTTTTTAAATACGTCATGTTAAACATGATAAATAATAAATTTATAAAAAAAAGAACTGTTGGAATGGGGGTGTAGGGTTGGGAAAGGAGTGTTTAACGGTGGGGGGGGGGTAGAGGTAGGGAAAGGTGTCACGTGGTATTGTTAACAGGGTGAACATGCAGTTATACTAAATGCCCTCTTTTGTAATTTTGTACATTAAGACCCACTGCGATTCGGGCATGTCTTGAGTGGAAGGGGGTGGCGGGCGGGGGAGGGAAGTGAAAGAGAATTGATACATGATTAAAAATATAACTATTGAGAAAGAGTCCTTTAAAATATTATGAATGAATAAAGATTAGTCAATGATATGGTGTTGTGAGCGCATCACCATTTTCAACTCAAACTGCGTGCCAAATGGCCGGTCCGGGTACCGGGCCTGTTCAGCTACACGGACAAACCTGCCTCTGGTTAGATTATTACAATTGTCAGGAACTCCCCCCCCCCAACCCCAATGACCGTTAGGTACAGTTAATATGATAGGGAATAGATAAATATAACAATAAAAATATTTTAAAAAAACCAATAAACTAAATATAAAAGAGAAGTGATCTTATTGCTAAGCAACTCTAAATTATATCAATCGTCTTTAAACTAATTCCACTACAAACATTATGTACTAACCTATCAATCGTCTTTAAACTAATTCCACTACAAACATTATGTACTAACCTATCAATCGTCTTTAAACTAATTCCACTACAAACATTATGTACTAATCTATCAATCGTCTTTAAACTAATTCCACTACAATCATTATGTACTAACCTATCAATCTTCTTTAAACTAATTCCACTACAAACATTATGTACTAGCTTATCAAGCGTCTTTTAACTAATTCCACTACAAAAATATGTACTAAAGCTAGTATATTATCAAGCGTGTTTAAACTAATTCCACTACAAACATCATGTACTAACTTATCAAATCTCTTAAACTAATTCCAATACAAACATTATTTACTAATACATGTACAACGTTAACAGATGGTGGTAATTCTTGTTTACCAGATTTCATAATAATTTGAACTAAACAAGGAAGTGATGGCTGGGTTAATCACTGTGTCCGACCCAACTGTCAACAATACTAAATCACCAGTCGTCCTGTAAGTATTAAGTAGACTAGCCATTACAAATACATTTATTGTGTGATTGAAAGTGACTGTGTATTTGTGTGTGTAACCGCAGAGGTGTGTTTGTATGTGTTTGACTTTATGTGTGCTTTTGTGTGTGACTTTATATATGTGTGTCTGTGTATGATGTATATATGTGACATGTGTCTGTGTACGACTGTATATGTATGTACATATATATGACTGTATATGTCAGTGCTCGATTTAAGAAAAAACCAGTGCCGGGGATGAACAAAATTTTCTGCAGAACCGGGGATAAATGTCATCCCCGGCGGGGATGAAAAAAAGCTAAACCAGAGTCGGGGATGTCAATTCTCAGTGCCGGGGAATCCCCAGCGGCGGCGAGATGCCAACAATTTTTTTGAGGATCTTCAATTTACAATCCATGGGCCAACAAGTAACTAATTTATTTTCATAGACAAAACCAACAAAAATATTAAAAAATTGGAGAAAACATATGTCTTAATTAACATAGTTCACGTTGGTTCAAACAAATTTGAAGCTGCACATTAATAGTACAAGCAATGAATTTATTTTTAGCAAAAAATGCAAATTTTTCATTTATTCTCTGTTTGTTAAAATCAAATATTCCATAACTCATAATTATTTCAATTATTTAAACAAATTATGACGTTGTTCCGTCAACTTATTCTTTTGTTGGTTCGCCAGCAAAATTTCGCTGGCAGAATGCCTTCCGTCTTTTAACACATTGTGAAGATTACATTATGGTCCGGACTTAAAAATGTAAACGGTGCAGTGTGCAACTGCATAGTTTGTGTTTGTTTCTTTGTGTTTGAGTGTCACTGTCTCTGTGTCCGAGCAGGCGCGGTTCTTGGTGTAGGCTATATACGCCCTCCACAGCTACTATCCCCTGGCTTATATACTGGCCTTCCCGAGGACCAATTCCTAGATCCGCCTAGTGTCAGCGTATTAATATCAGCATCATCATAAGAACAATCATTTTAGATTACACTGTTTGGTTTAATTTTATAACATCTGACTTATCTTATAGCTGTGAATCAGTCTTGAAAACTTATATTACACAGTTTATGAGCAAATGGTTATACTCCAGTGTTACCATTAAACATAAATCTAGTGCGTGAAGAAACATTATTTTATCAATACATCATCAGCTACTTAGGTATTTTGATTTCAACATCAAATTAAACTTATTAAAGTCGGATAATCTAAACTTGTAATAACAAATTATTGCTAGGGATATACTGTAGCAAATGACTTACACGCAGTAAACGTAGTATGAAAATCATCTTTTTGAGATTTGACTCCTTGAAATACAGTTGTTTGTTTGTAAAAGACAACTTAGTTTGAGTTAACGTTTTGCAAGACGGCTCTTTAGACATCTTAATTTAAAATTATAAAATAAAAAATTTACTTTAAATCTTTGGCTGGATTTTTATATAAAAATATTTTTTTTTCGATTGATAACTTGCGCCTTACGACTTACGAGCGACGAATTAAAAGTGAACATGAAATTAGAACCAAAGATTACAAAAAAATACTTCGAACTCTTACTGTACGTTTATTTCTATTGATTCGGTGATGAAACACTTAGTACAAAATTATGAAGTTAAACTTCAAAATTGACTGGTGCTCGTTAGACTTAAAAAAATCGGTGCTGGGACTGAAAAAAAATTCCGCATAGAGCCAAGGATAAGCAGGGATGACATTAGCTAAAGCATGAGCAGAGGTTGAAGTCCTCAGTTGCCTGGATCTTACCTCATAACCGGCGGTAAATCGGGCACTGGTGTACGTGTACTACACTGTATCTATGTGAGGTGTGTGTATCTATTTTTTTGTGTGCAACTGTATTAGTTTGTGTTTGTTTCTTTGTGTTTGAGTGTCACTGTCTCTGTGTTTTTTAGCTGTATATGTGTGTTTATGTGTAACAATCTGTGTGTGTGTGTGTGTGTGTATCTGTGACTCAATCTGTGTGTTTGTGTGATTCTATCTTTGTGTTTCTATTTACTGTTACTTCAATGTAATTAAAAGTTCTGTATTTTAAACGTTTCCCAACAAAATTTGGTATTTTATAGAAATACGATTAGTAAATATCTATGTCACAGCTTTATAATTTATCTCGTTTAATATTGATATTTTTTGAACATTAATAAATATAGAACAAAATATTTTAAAAGTGTTTTTTTTTAGAAATAAACGCGCCAGTCAAACAAGACTTAACGAAAGAAAGAAGCAGACGAGAAGTTTAGCTGTAGCAATTTATAAGGTTAGCTCCGGTATTAGAAACACGGTCAATCAAAGTGATTCAGGCCAAACAATATCGTCAGTCCAGATTTAGCAGCTGCTTTAAAACGAACTAGCGTCTATGACAGGAATTCGGTATACATGTATATTATTGCTGTAACAGAATAACTGAAGGACACATTTCATCAGAACTAGCAAGTAAAACAGAAACAAGCAGAAGAAGCAGGCTAAAGAGATTAGATTATCATTTGATCTGCATACCCATTAAGAGTGGACTAAGGGACTCGTTTTGCAGTTCTGTTTTTTCGAGATGGGACAGTGAAATTATTGCGCATGTCAAAGTTATCAAGTAGAAGTTATCAAGCTTAGTCAACGACATTAAGATGCAGGAATGGAACTATAATGAATTGAGTCAATGTGTGTTGACAACAGTAAGCAGCATAAAAGTGCACTTCTGAAAATTGCTTACATGGGGTCTAGTCATCTTGGCATTCAGGCATCACATAATGGAATTAATCAGTAAAAAGGTGTTTGAAACATCAATGAGATCTTGAGAAAATTGGTGTTCCATTGATGGGATCTTTAGAAAATTGGTATTCCATCGATGGGATCTTGAAAACATTGGTGTTCCATCGATAAGTCGAGCTATT
The DNA here is from genome assembly GCA_021962125.1 of Bulinus truncatus. Taxonomy (NCBI): domain Eukaryota; kingdom Metazoa; phylum Mollusca; class Gastropoda; family Planorbidae; genus Bulinus; species Bulinus truncatus. The sequence continues at coordinate 1,719,064 of JAGDYQ010000067.1, read as the reverse complement.
GGTCTATTTGCAGCTAAATTCATTCAGGCCTTGATTGCTACTGTAAACATTGAGACAATATTACAAAAAAATAATTGGTTGGATTACGCCCGAGGAGCGTGATTGCGTGAATATGATAATCAATAGGTTCTCGCATTAGGACTTTGTCAAATGGGAGCTAATATGTTGTCAAGTTAAAAATTAGAAGTAGCTTTCGACGTAACCCGTGGATCTGTACAATGTTTTTTGAAACAGAAAATTGTAATTTAATTTCATTCTATATTCAATTCTTTTATTACTAAAGATCTGCATTTGTTACAAATTTCTATAGTTAAACCAGTATTTGTTATATAACTAACTTGATAAAATAATGTAGGCTGGCCAGTTGACTGAAAAAACTTGACAGACTTAAATTTCAAATCACAGACAGAAGAACAAAAACAGATCATCGGCAGACATGCAAAAGACACACCCATACATATCGGCAGCGAGGACAAAGAACATACCACATATCGGCAGGCAGACAAAAGAATTAAAGACACATACATATCGAAACATAAAAAGAACACCTACATACATATCGGCAGACTGCAAAAGAACACCTACATACATATCGGCAGACATGTAAAAGAACACCTACATACATATCGGCTGACATGTAAAAGAACACCTACATACATATCGGCAGACATGTAAAAGAACACCTACATACATATCGGCAGACATGTAAAAGAACACCTACATACATATCTGCAGACATGTAAAAGAACACCTACATACATATCGGCAGACTAAAATATACATGTAGACAGACATATAGACCTGCATTAAAAATATTAAGTCGAATGAACAGAGAAACCAACTTTCTAATATATTTTTTATATTAACTACTTAAACTTGTAGGGAAGATTTTTCAACCGATTTGTCTCCAAGTCCTAAACCAAAGATCTTGTACACAACAATAGAACGAACATCAAGTCAGTTGCGGCTTTTGGCTGAAAGTTTCATTTTACCAGGTCGAGCATCAGAAGTAGATCAGATCGTAAGTAGGGCAACTTGGACAACTTTTTTAGTTTCCATTACTTTCAAAGTGACTTTTAAAAAAAATATATGTTTCATTTGTCGCAGAGATAAAGAAAATTTTCTAGATGTTTAATTTGAGTCGGTCTAATCCAATAAATTCAATTATATCGTCTGCACAGGACTTTTGTATAAGCTTGTGTAAAGCTGTAGCTTTGGACCCCGGTTTTGTTGGGGCCCCAAAAAAAAAAAACTTTCCGAGTGAGCGATTGCAATTTATTCTGAAATATTTGGCACTGACTTGGAGATGAGATGGGCACCACCAAGTCTATAAAGCCAAGAGATGTGCGCCACCAAGTCTATAAGTCGAGAGATGTGCGCCACCTAATCTATAAGTCGAGAGATGGACGCCACCTAATCTATAAGTCGAGAGATGGAGTGCCATCAAGTCTATAAGTCGAGAGATGGGCGCCACCTAATCTATAAGTCGAGAGATGGACGCCACCAAGTCTATAAAGCCAAGAGATGTGCGCCACCAAGTCTATAAGTCGAGAGATGGGCGCCACCAAGTATATAAAGCCAAGAGATGTGCGCCACCTAATCTATAACTCGAGAGATGTGCGCCACCTAATCCATAAGTCGAGAGATGGGCGCCACCAAGTCTATAAGTCGAGAGATGGGCGCCACCAAGTCTATAAGTCGAGAGATGTGCGCCATCAAGTCTATAAGTTGAGAGATGGACGCCACCAAGTCTATAAAGCCAAGAGATGAACGCCACCAAGTCTATAAGTCGAGAGATGTGCGCCACCTAATCTATAAGTCCAGAGATGGGTGCCACCAAGTCTATAAGTCGAGAGATGGGGTGCCACCAAGTCTATAAGTCGAGAGATGGACGCCACCAAGTCTATAAGTCGAGAGATGGACGCTACCAAGTCTATAAGTCGAGAGATGGACGCCACCAAGTCTATAAGTCGAGAGATGGACGCCACCAAGTCTATAAGTCGAGAGATGGACGCCACCAAGTCTATAAGTCGAGAGATGGACGCCACCAAGTCTATAAGTCGAGAGATGGACGCCACCAAGTCTATAAGTCGAGAGATGGACGCCACCAAGTCTATAAGTCGAGAGATGGGCGCCCCCAAGTCTATAAGTCGATATTTTTTTAAAACTAAACCTCTTAATCTATTGAAACGTTTAATTTTGAAGTTTAATTTCGTGGTGACAAGGAATTTTTTTAACGGAAAAAACATTTCCTACATTTGAGATAGTAATAAAATCAGTGGCGTCACTAGAGGGGTGCGGGGGGTGCGGACCGCACCGGGTGACACCCTCACGAGGGGTGACACCCAACTGCAAAATATCTAGTTTTAGGCCTATATTCTTATTTGTAATTTAAAATAATTCAAAGCCGTATTTAATTTTTATAAATAAATAAAAAAATATCTCCGATTACTAACAGACACTGCGTACTTTTTATTATTAATTATTTTAACGCACTGGCTCCGGATACGTCTAAGATGAACTCTTATGATTTAAAGTTATTTTCTTTTCGCGGGAAATTGCATAACCGAGCAATTTTTTCTGAACATATCCCTAAAAAAAAATACTTAGTACGTCTTAGACGTATCCGGGGCCAGTGAGTTATTTTAATGAAATTATTGGTATACTTTCACTGACCTATAGATATCAATTATCGCTAAAATCCTGACCCCGGAAACGGAAAAAAAATAATAAAGTCGCACATGCGCACATATATAAGGTCTCTGGAAAAAAAATATGGAGACCGGGGTGTCATGAGAGGGGTGACATCATGAGTTACCGCACCGGGTAACACCAACCCTAGTGACGCCACTGAATAAAATATATAAACTATATTGATTCTTTAGCTGTTAATAGTTTTATTGCCTCATTGTAAAGCGTTATTTATCCAGATTTGCATTTGACGGTTGAATGGCCTCCCTTTAAAACTAAACATTACATTTACAATTTTACTAATGAAACAAAGCTTAATTTGATAAATGTAATATGATTCAAGATAACAATTATGAATAGATTCTTTGTATAAATTTAAAAAATAATTAATTATTATTTTTGTTGATTGTGTATTCAAAAATATTATTAGGTTGAAGACAAGTACGGTAAATCAATATAACAAGAATTCTAATTTTAGAAACAGGCCCAGATTAAGTTTACTGTTGTTATAAACAGGCCCAGATTAAGTTTACTGTTGTTATAAACAGGTCCAGATTGAGTTTACTGTTGTTATAAATAGGCCCAGAACAAGTTTACTGTTGTTAGAAACAGGCCCAAAGTAAGTTTACTGTTGTTATAAACAGGCCCAGATTAAGTTTACTGTTGTTATAAACAGGCCCAGATTGAGTTTACTATTGTTATAAACAGGCCCAGATTGAGTTTACTGTTGTTATAAACAGGCCCAGATTGAGTTTACTGTTGTAATAATCAGGCACAGATCAAGTTTACTGTTGTTAGAAACAGGCCCAGAACAAGTTCACTGTTGTTATAAAAAGGCCCAGATCAAGTTTACCGTTGTTAGAAACAGGCCCAGAACATGTATACTGTTGTTATAAACAGGCCCAGATTAAGTTTACTGTTGTTATAAACAGGCCCAGATTGAGTTTACTGTTGTTATAAACAGGCCCAGATAAAGTTTACTATTGTTATAAACAGGCCCAGAACAAGTTTATCGTTGTTAGAATCAGGCCCAGAACATGTATACTGTTGTTATAAACAGGCCCAGATTAAGTTTAATGTTGTTAGAAACAGGCCCAGATTGAGTTTACTGTTGTTATAAATAGGCCCAGAACAAGTTTACTGTTGTTAGAAACAGGCCCGAATTAAGTTTACTGTTGTTATAAATAGGCCCAGATTAAGTTTTCTGTTGTTATAAACAGGCCCAGATTGAGTTTTCTGTTGTTATAAACAGGCCCAGATTGGGTTTACTGTTGTAATAATCAGGCACAGATCAAGTTTACCGTTGTTAGAAACAGGCCCAGAACAAGTTTACCGTTGTTAGAAACAGGCCCAGAACATGTATACTGTTGTTATAAACAGGCCCAGATTAAGTTTACTGTTGTTATAAACAGGCCCAGATTGAGTTTTCTGTTGTTATAAACAGGCCCAGGTTGAGTTTACTGTTGTAATAATCAGGCACAGATCAAGTTTACTGTTGTTAGAAACAGGCCCAGAACAAGTTCACTGATGTTATAAAAAAGGCCCAGATCAAGTTTACCGTTGTTATAAACAGGCCCAGAGTAAGTTTATTGTTGTTAGAAACAGGCCCAGAAGAAGTTTACTATTGTTATAAACAGGCCCAGAGTAAGTTTATTGTTGTTATAAACAGGCCCAGATAAAGTTTACTATTGTTATAAACAGGCCCAGAACAAGTTTACTGTTGTTATAAACATGCCCAGAACATGTTTACTGTTGTTATAAATAGGCTCAGATTGAGTTTACTGTTGTAATAATAAGGCACAGATCAAGTTTACTGTTGTTATAAACAGGCCCCAATTAAGTTTACTATTGTTATAAACAGGCCCAGTTTAAGTTTACTGTTGTTATAAACAGGCCCAGATTAAGTTTACTGTTGTTATAAACAGGCCCAGATTAAGTTTACTGTTGAAATAACATGTCACCAATGTGAGATAAACTGATACATCCAGGCCGGTTATTGTTCAGGGCCTAAAGCTATAACCTTATTGGCCTAATGGTTAATGCAGTCCTGGTTATAAAATTGACTGGTCAATAAGACTTCAAAATGAGCCATGTTATGTAACATTTTTTAGAGGCTAGCACGTCAGAGAGACTAATTGTAATGGGGTCGATCGAAACTTATATTGTCATATATACGTAATTAGTGAATGACCCCTTGTTTTATAGGGGCCAATCTATTCTGCGGCGCCAGGGGGCCCGCCAATCCTCAATAAAACTGGTCATGAGTTTGTTTAAGCTGAATGTATATGGGATATGGTGCTGAACACACAGTTGGTTGTTAGTGTACTTGTAATTTTGTTAGTCCCGTGTTGAACGAAATAGACTGAGTAAAACCAAACTAGTCGTGTAATTAGTAGAGCTGCTGTTCGATTAAAACAATTGATCGAAATTAACACATGATTAAAAATGTTATGGCAAATTAGCGCACATTTTAATCGACACAATATAATACATTTGTTAGTATTCAAACTAGTATGTCATAATATCATAGCATAAAATTGACATAATAAACACGTCAGATTAATTTACGAAAGAAGTATACTTAATTGTAACAGATTTATTAAGCATTAGCATACATGTCTATTGATTAAGTTATTGAGACCAGTTTATTGACATGTATTAATCACGTCAAGTGATGCGAGTTGCTTTTTTTAATCAACAACAATGCCAAACATTTGTTTTTCTCGTACCGTAGTTTCAGAACTAAAGACTATGTCAACCCCTATCCGCCCTTTCCCTGACATATTTTGCAATACTTCGCCCCATGTAAGTCTTGTTTACCCTACCCTCCACTATCGTACATACCCCCTACACTTCCTATCCCTCATATGTGGCTTTTCCTTCATAAAATATAAGTATAGCCAGAAAGTAGTTGCTCACTTGTTATTAACGCGTTTTTTTTATTTTTCCCCCTTTCCCAACCCCAGCCCCGTAGCGTGAAAATTCTACAGCAGGCGCCAGGCATTCTACAGGAGGGGGGCAGGCAATAGCAGGGGGGCAGGCAATAGCAGGGGGGCCGGTAATACATTTTACTAAGTAGAGCAGATAAGCAGAGAGGGCCAGACCAAACGCAGACGTGACAAGTAAAATGCGATAAAAAAATTGTGCGCAAAAAATGATGATACAAAATTTCTAGCATCTCGTTATTTTGATCTTTTTATAACCATGATCGTTATCTACACTTGTTATTTTTTTTACCTTCAACAATACACTGTTGTACCTCCACCAATACACTACAGTAAATAATGTAAACTAGTGAATGACACTTTTCTCTTTTTACATCGACCAGGAAGGGAGCAAGAGGCTTACTTGTCGAAGGGCTTTATAACAAAAACATCTTCATTTTATATTGTAGGTGGGGCTTTTGTTGACATATCTGGGGTGAGGGTGTGTGCGAGTTGCGACAGGGAGTGGGTGGTAGATCTACTTAATAAGTGAACGGACCTTAACTTCAAATTGTTGAGTGAAATTCTGTTATTTATCGATTTGTCGAACTTTTAGCATTTTGGTCAAATTAACGCATTTAGGGGTTGCGTTAAAAATTTTAATCGTACATTTTTTCGACGCGTTAATCGCATATTAATGCAATTTAATCAGCAGCCCTAGCAATTAGTAAAGTTAACATCAAGATTATTATGTCCCAGCTTAAAATGGGACGCAGTAAAAGAAATTAATAGTGAGCCTTAAGTTTACAGGTCAGATAACGTAAACGCCTGGAATTTGTGAACATATAAAACTTTACGTTGAATCCAATATTAAACACAATTGACATGAAAGTTCAGTACAATGAAATCTTATACAATATCTAGAGCAGAATTATCCAGCAAAAGAAGCAAATCATCTAATATATGTACTTTGATAAACCTATTTCCGATATGGCAACGGGAAGGGGGGGGCGTATGGTTATGCGGTAAAGCGTTCAACTGTCGACCTGAGAGTCCCAGGTTCGATCTCCGGTCAGAACCAAGGAAAGGTTTTAGTTCATGGTTAAAGTTCCTTCTATTTTTACAGCGACGCCTTCATGGCCATTACAATACCGGCTATGGTGGGGATGTACACTACAAAACCTAAAATTGTCCCAGGTAGGCGTTGTTTTTTTTTTATGTTGGGGGGGGGGCGGATGGTCGCGTAGTAAAGCGCTCGAGTGTTGACCTGGGGGGGGGGGGGTCTCTGAATCGATCTCCTGTGAGGACGAGTGGATATTTCAGGTCACTTCCCACTTCACACACATACGGGATGGGCCGGTAATGACCAAATAATTTGACTTCCATTTTTTAAGTGGTGGGCAATGGGTTTTATCCAGAATACAAATGTTAAATTTTGTTAATAATTTTACTTGATGTTACATTTTGGTATCGGTAAGTTTAAACGTATTCGAAACAGTTCACAATCGGATCGTTTTATATCACAGTTCTTTTTATTGGAATAACAGAGGAGTTTACACATGATACAAGTAACTTACATGTAACAATGGTTTTTTAAACATATACAGGAGGCAATCGATAGCTATCACTACTATCAAAGTCCAAAACGAAAAATACGATATCAGTTAGTTGAATTACTTACAAGTCTTTAAAAGGAATGGTCACTAAAACGGTTACCTTACACAACAGTAAGATACAACGAACATCGCTATCGGTCTGTTCATAGAGCTCTCTCTCTCTCCCCCCCCCCTCTCTCTCTCTCTCTCTCTCCCTCTCTCTCTCTCTCTCTTTCTCTCTTTCTCTCTCGCCTTGTCCCTAGCTCTCAAATGAGACCTATAATCCTAAAATAAAGTCTTTCCCTTGTATACCAACGGAGTGTCATGTATACAACAATCATTACAATCGACAAATACCAAACCCATCGCCTTCTACAAATACACCCAGTAGAGCTATTGTGTCAACCCAGCCGTAGCGTGCGGGAGGGGGGCCTTGGGGGCCGGGCCCCCTGCGTTTTGTCTGACCCCCTTGCATTTTTGTTTTACTTAGTAACATTTTGGAAGTTTGGATCTAGAACTGAGATTTCAGAAACGGTTGGGAAACCTCTCAATTTCAGACAGACTCTGGCATACTGTCATGTAAATCAATATTGCATGCTGTATAAATGATAAATCATAAATATGAAAATTTTTAATCGTCGCAGCTATGATAGAGACAAATTGAAACGTCTGTTATTGTAATGGTGTACCGGTCATCTTCTGACTAAACGAAACATTTTCAAAAATTCTGAATCGATTATTTATCTTTTAAATCATTGCTCCAAATTTCATTTAAGATTTAAGTCTAAACAATTTATTACAGTCCAAATAAATGGATTTACTGAATGCCAGTGCACTGATTGATTCGGTTCTAGAGTCAGTTAAGAAATTATGTATTGATGAAGAGTTTAAGAAATTATTTCATTTAATTTTTGCAAAAAAAAACTCTCAAATACTAGGTCTTACAACGATAGCAAATAACTTGACAGATAAGACACCCACTTCTCAGAATACAAAATATACTAGAACAGCTAGGGTGTCATGTCAGCTAGATACAGCAACTATGTTATTACTGAAAAAAAATTCAAATTCTACCAGTACCAGATCAGATGCGACCAAGTTACAATTTCTGAGTTTATATAACGGAGTTCTTGATCGAACGATCACATAAATATAAAATCGATTAGATGCAAAAAATATGGCGCTTCTTAAATCTTTGAAATGACGGACGTCATTAAGTGACAAATTTATGAACAAAAATGAGCTCTATACATTAGTTAAATTGTGTGCTGTTGATCAGACAACTGCATCTGTAAGTTCTGAAACTGAAGCAGCTAAACCATTTCTGGAAAAGAAAAGAAAATACGGGTAAAACGTAATTTGTGACGTAGGAAATCTAAGTCATTTCTACATATTAGTTAGATGGCATTTTAGGTAGAGTGGTATAAATAAGCACCCATATCTTTATCAAATGGTGTTTGATTTGGTTTGGTTGGTTGGTTTGATTGCTTGGTTCGGTTGGCTTGTTTGGTTGGGTTTTGGTTAGCTGGTTTGGTTGTTTGGTTTGGTTTGGTGGTTTGGTTGGTTTAGTTTGGTTGGTTGGTTTGGTGGGTTAGCGTTGACGGGTAAAACGTAATGTGTAACTTATTAAATGTAGGTCATGTCTGCACATTAGGTAGGTGCCATAAATTAGCACCCATATCTTTACCTAAATGGATATAACCTAATTAATCGTATGCAAAAATGCAGCAGTTAAATTGATTAGGAAGGGGTGTCACATGATACCTAGATTTCCGGGGCAACGCCGGGCTTAATAGCTAGTAGTCACTATATTGACGCCATTCACGTAACAATTATAAAATTTTAATGATCGTTTTACAGTTTCACTTAATTGTTATGGTTAAACTATTCTGTTAATAATTACTGATATTAACGAATTATTGATTAAAATAAATTCCAAAAATAAATGGTACAATTTTGTACTATAATATAATGTTATGAAATTTTGAAATATCCCATACAAATCACATGCTTTCAGACTAAATGTGCTTCGCCATTATATTTCTAGAACTCGCGTACGAACATATAGCAGGCCCCCCAAAAAATGTTTGCATGGGACGGACTTTTTGTCCAACTTTCAGTTACTTTTTAACTGCCCCCCCCCCCCCCCTCGGTATTGGCCTGGCCTCTGCTGTAAAATTTTCACGCTACGGGGCCGGTGTCAACACACTTAAATTCCCTTCTCCTGTTTCCCCACACGGTCGTGACATCACCAGTTGGCTGGATAGCCTTCCATTAGACAGGATTGTCTGACCATCAGTAAAATTTCTAACCCTAGGCAATGAGACTCTCTGTAAACACAAAAATATAACCAACTTGTGACAAATGTCTACATTCACTCCACCATTGATGTTTACATATTTATGTCTGCTTATACACACACTGATGTTTATATTATTACTAGTTGCAAGTACCCGGCTTTGCCCGGGTTTAAAATAAGGTTTTCTGTTTACCTTCTGTTTTCTCCCTACCCACTCTCTCCCTTCCTCTCTCCCTCCCTCTCCCTCTCTTCCTTTCCCTCCCTCCCTCTCTCCCATCTCTCTCCCATCTCCCTCTCTCCCCTCTCCCCCTCCTTCTCTCCCAACGTCCATCCTCCCTCTCTCCCTCCCTAACCCCTCTCTCCCTCCTTTCCCCCTCCCTCCCCTTTCCACCTCTCTCTCTCCCTCCCCCTCTCTCCCCCTTCCTCCCTCCCTCATTTCCTCTCTCCCTCCCTGCCCCCCTCACTCTTTATCTCTCTCCCTCCCTCTCTCCCACCCTCTCTCTCTCTCCCTCCCTCCCCTCTCTCTCCCTCCCTACACCCTCTCTCCCTCCCTTCCTTTCTCTCTCCATCTCCCCCTACTCCCTCTCCCATCTCCCTCTCCCCCTGCTCCCTCTCCCATCATCCTCTTCTCCCCCTTCTTTTCTCCCCCTGTCCATCCCCCTCCCTCCTCTCTCCTCCCTCCCTCCCTCCTACCCTCCTTTCTTCTCTCCTCTCCTCCTGCCCCCTCTCTCTCTTTATCTCTCTCCCTCCCTCTCCCTCTCTCTCTCTCTCTCTTTATATATATATATATATATATATATATTTATATATATATATATATATATATATATATATATATTATATTATATACTTATTATTACTTCTTCTAAAATCCTTCGTCATTCCTTTATCTTCCTCAAACTGTACAAATCAGGGAGCATGAAAAAACAACAACAATTCTTTGCATCACAAAGGCACAATACAGCACCAGCGCGCAAGTTCTATTCGAGTCGGGAAATGACGTCACAGAGGAATTTTATTTATGGCGCGTCGAGATTACTTTAATATAGTAAAATAGTAAAATAAAAAAAATAATAATTACAATTAAACTACCAATCGAGATGAAACGAAACCTGTCCTATAACCTTCCCCATGTAATTATGTGTATGTGTAACAAATTTCACATTATTTGGTTATCTGTATCTTGAGTTATAAGGGAACAGACAGACAGACAGACAGACAGCAAATGCCCCTTATAGGTATAGAGATATTTAAATACACACTGATGTTTACATATTTAAGATTAATGTAATATGATGATTTATATCACATGGTGACAGGGTAGACAGATACTTTTAAATGAATATCAGGTTGAACCTTGGTAACAGATGAGCGTAGTTCACCTTAAACGTATTGAAACTAATAGATGTAATCTGTATTGAAACTAATAGGTGTAAGCTGTATTGAAACTAATAGATGTAATCTGTATTGAAACTGATAGATGTTATCAGTATTGCTAGGTGGAGGTATTGAAACTAATAGATGAAATCTGTATTACTAGGTGGAGGTATTGAAATTAGTATATGTAATCTGTATTGAAACTAAAAGATGCAATCTGTATTACTTAGGTGGTGGTATTGAAACCGTCAGAAGAGAATCTGTCAGACTCAATACAACATGAACGTGAACAATGGGGATCTGGTGTGGAATATCTTTTGTCGTGCATTGGATTTGCTGTTGGACTGGGAAACATTTGGAGGTTTCCTTATTTGTGTTACAAAAGTGGGGGCGGTGAGATAACATTTTTAGGGTTGTTGTTTTTTTTGCAAAGAAAACTGTTTTTACCCTCATTTTTTTACACTAATGCTAATGTAATATATGCAATGGAAATAAAAGAAGTAGTTGAAAAAAATTCCTCATCTAGATTAAATTGATACGTGATTTTAGTGACCGTACTGGTAATCGTGATTTTAGTGACCGTACTGGTAATCGTGATTTTAGTGACCGTACTGGTAATCGTGATTTTAGTGACCGTACTGGTAATCGTGATTTTAGTGACCGTACTGGTAATCGTGATTTTAGTGACCGTACTGGTAATCGTGATTTTAGTGACCGTACTGGTAATCGTGATTTTAGTGACCGTACTGGTAATCGTGATTTTAGTGACCTTACTGGTAATCGTGTTTTTAGTGACCGTACTGGTAATCGTGATTTTAGTGACCGTACTGGTAATCGTGATTTTAGTGACCGTACTGGTAATCGTGATTTTAGTGACCGTACTGGTAATCGCATAAAGATTTGTTATAGAAAAGTTTAATTTTAAACAAATTTCTTTCGACAAAAACGATTTGTTTATAATAATAATAATAAATATCATTAAAAAAGGTAAATATATTGCAACTATTCACATTTTATATAACCTTTTATTTAGTTTGTCTTTCTGGGCATTTGTGTTTGCGGGTTTATAGCTTTGTCCTTATACCTTGGACACTCTTGGAAGGCTTAAAGTCTGCATGTGTGTAGATTCTATATGACAATACACGCTTAAAATCATTTCCAGTCCATGAGTTAACGTTTTGTAAAACTACGAAAAGAATTATTTTTTTGGAACTCTTTTAATGGTAAAAATATTCGCCTTGAGATTATCCTATACTTATAGCACCATTGAATAATGTATAACACTTAGTGAATAATGTACAGCACCATTGAATAATGTACAGCACCATTGAATAATGTATAACACCATTGAATAATGTACAGCACCATTGAATAATGTATACCTACATTGAATAATGTACAGCACCATTGAATAATGTATAACACTATTGAATAATGTATAGCACCATGAATAAATTAGCAAAATAGTGAAGGTTTTTTTAAGTCACATAAGGGGCTGTCCATTAATTATGTCAACAATTTTTTGGCGATTGTTACCACCCTCCACCCCTTGTGAGCAACTTATCAAACTTCCAGAGACTCCCCCCCCCCCCAACTATAAAATTACGTCAACATTGGATTACCCCTTCCCCCCCCCCCCCCCCCCCAAAAAAAAACATGGGAGAAAAATATTTTAATAGACTAGTTAACTACTACAATAAAAAAGTTAATAAAAGCAAAATGTTTACGAAAAAAACAGCTCTTCTACTTATTTGAAAACCTTGAATATTTCATTGTTCTATCAAATCATAGAGATTTCTAACACTACAAAAAATATCACACTGTATTTTATCGTGAGCAGCAGACCCATGCAATGCAATGTCAACAATGGTTTTTAAAAAGGAGCGGCTGATCATCTTCATATTTCGGTCGTCCAGCTTTCTGTCGGATCTTCAATTTACTGATGACGTCAGGATGCTCAGCACAAATTTGAGCTTAAGTTTCTTTTTTTCTTTTTTCGGTATATCTTCTGTTTTTCTTGTTCATACTTCTTTCTTTTTAGTTTCTTTTTTTAGCTCATCAACCTAATTGGTTTTAGTTCCTTTTCCTGATCTGAACTTAAAACACCACTTTTTTCGTTTATGCAAGCCAATCAAATCGCTGTTAAATATGTTTATCTGACTCTTATTTTATCTTGTACTTTTTGCTTTGTATTTTACACATTTTATATGAATATAGTTAATTTAATTAAAATGCCGAAGTTTGGGTGAGTGTGTAACACAGGCCTACAAACGCTGCCTAATTTCCCTTTGTTAAGTTATTAAATTTATTAAAAAAGTAACATTGTTGACGTCAACTTTTTTTACCTCCCCCCTTCCCCCTTGTCAAAAATGTTCAATAATTTTCAGACCCCCCCCCCCTCCCTTCCCCCCTATTTTGTTGATATAATAAATGGACAGCCCCTAAGTGAAAACGGGAAATCATTTTTGTCAAATGAAACAGTTTAAAAAGTAATTTAAAAATTTAAAAAAAACATAAAATTAATTTTAAATTGTTTGTTATTTTCACTATACATCCTCCTTAAATATAAACTCATTGCATTTTAAACATTTTACAACTCACTACTTTGCTTTTTAATCTCTGACATCCAGTGGCGTATATAAATGCGGCCGGTAGAATTGTGTAGAATTATTTTTCATAATAATAGAAATAATGCATGAAAATCTTCTATGACATAGCAATGACTGTAAGCAGCCTAACAGCGGCCGCACTCAATGCTAATCCAAAAGGCTTTCAACCGGCCGAAAAAAGTCCTTCTACAGTTCGCACATAGAGGTTTTCCACTGGTCACTAGAAGCCCCCTTACGGCCACATCTGACTGAACAAAACTAGTTTGCGGAACACTGATCAAAGACATAAATATAAAACTAGTTTGCAGAACGCTGATCAAAGAGATAAACTTGAATTAATGTGTGAACACTTATCAAAGAGATAATCTTGAAACTAATGTGTGGAACATTTATCAAAGAGATAAACTTGAAACTAATGTGTGGAACATTTATCAAAGAGATAAACTTGAAACTAGTTTGCGGAACATTTATCAAAGAGATAAACATAAAACTAATTTGCAGAACACTGATCAAAGAGATAAACATAAAACTAATTTGCGGAACACTGATCAAAGAGATAAACATAAAACTAGTTTGTGGAACACTGATCAAAGAGATAAACATAAAACTAATTTGCGGAACACTGATCAAAGAGATAAACATAAAACTAGTTTGTGGAACACGGATCAAAGAGATAAACATACAACTAGTTTGTGGAACACTGATCAAAGAGATAAACATAAAACTAGTTTGTGGAACACTGATCAAAGAGATAAAAATAAAACTAGTGTGTGGAACACTGATCAAAGAGATAAACATAAAACTAGTTTGTGGAACACTGATCAAAGAGATAAATATACAGCTAATTGGCGGAACACTGATCAAAGAGATAAACATAAAACTAGTTTGTGGAACACTGATCAAAGAGATAAACATAAAACTAGTTTGTGGAACACTGATCAAAGAGATAAACATAAAACTAGTTTGTGGAACACTGTTCAAAGAGATAAACAGAACATCATTTCAGGGACTTCTAAAATTAATAATGTATTCAAAAAGTTTTTACTTAGGGGTCATTCCATGTCAACTCAACCAGTTTTTTGACAATTGTTCACCCGACCCTCTCAGATCTTCCTGAAATTTTTATGGCGTGTAGTACATTCAAAGTTGAGTGATTCCTGAAAAAATCAATCCATTTGGTCAAAAACTTTTTGAGATATGATTTTTTAAAGTTTTAAGGGTAGTCGTGAGTTCGCGTGACATTTACATTTTCGCGATATTTGAACGTGAATATTTCAAAAACTAAAAGAGGTATCAGGCTGAAATTTTCAGTATTTACTCATAGTTTTGTCCTGAGTTGAATGATGTATTTATATAAGTGTAGCTTGCACACAGATTGCCCTAAAAAATTCCAAACATTGCACTTCAGACAGTTTTCATCAATATTTGACCCCGCACGCTACGGGCCTCATTATCGTGTATTATGGTAAATCAGCATAGCAATGAAATGTCAATCAAATTTAATGAAAAAATACAGTTAGTTTTAAGTTACAAAATCAAATTACAGAGTGTTTGTTTTTATCAACCATACAAGCAACCATGCAAGGCGGATATCCGCGTATGCTCATTATGCTGCCAATGCAGTTAACTGATGATATCTTATGTATGTACACACAGTCCTACTACTATCAAACAGTTTCTTGCAATTGGCGAAATGCACATCATCATAGCAATACTATCTTGATGAGCTGCCAGACAACATTGGCGGTGGAAGATTGCACAGTACATTAGTGAATGGTATCCAGCAGAAATCGTCACGACTTGGCCAAGTTAATCTGTTTGTAGGTGTTCTGTTCATGAACTTGACCAATATATCTTGATGTTCAACAAAGTGTTCTGTAATGCACCCAATAAACCAATCATTGTTATAAACAAAAGCCACAAACTGTCCTGGATGCAGATCTGCAATGCTTGGTGCCGGTTCAACTACCCGGTCAGGTTCTTGTGACACATTGACGATCGTATCACAGTTATCACATGACAACCTGAATATCTTGAGTTTGTTTTCACTTACTGCCACAAACCGGTTGTGTGTACCAGGAACGGTTTAAATTGAAGCAAATCATTCAACCAAACAGCTACGATGCACTTTAACGCCATCCTTTGCTGCAAAAAAGAAATGAATTCCTGGAACATTTTTTTTGGCTACCCAATCGTACATCTGATGTGGCGTTAGTTTTTAATGTTGCAGAGTTGCCTGCAAACTTGCTCTTGCTACTAGCCTCTTTACTGTGCCACCAATACCATCACAAGGATTTTTTCCATGACTGGTAGCAAAAAATTACCACTCTGCTTCACTGCCAAAATCTGTTTTATGCAAATACAGGTTCTTGAAGTTTTTGCAGTTTTTATATTGTGCTGCTGCCCCATCACTGAAGTAGGCCTAAACTTAATTGGCCATGTTACGTAACCCAAGGTTACGCTCAAGGTCCTAACTTACTGTGTTGCCCGTAATGACACATGCCAGCATAGAGAGCAGCCCTTGACAGCCAAGTGGGGGCACTCGGGAGGCCGTGCCCCTCCGCTAGGTAGTGACCCCCCGCTTTAAAAGAAGGAAAATAGGAAAAAATAAAGAAAAAATAACTAAAATGAGATGAAACCCCCTGGCTGGGTATTGGTGCCCCCCTGCTTACTTTGATCTGGCTACGGGCCTGATAGAGAGCATGATCACCCCTACCTCCCGACTTTTATAAAGTTAAGTTAGAATAAGTTAATAAACATTAGATGAGAGAAAGATGTAGTAGAGTATAGCGCTGACAGGCCTAGAATAGATATAGGTTTTGTAGTTTGTTATAGTAGAAGTAGTTATGAGATCTTTAAATAAGCAGAGTTGTATTATAGTTGTATTAAAGTATTTGTTATATTGTGTACTGCACTGAGTTCTGTTATATATATATATATATATATATATATATATTAGTTCTATAAATTCTGACGTCACATAGAGGAATAAGTTATATCAATAATAGGATAAAAGAAGACAAATAAATGAGTACTCATGTTACCTATTAACATAGGCTCCAAAGATCAAATATTAATAAACTGTCATAAATTTTTATGAAAGTAAATTTTTCTTATAAAATCAAAAACAAAATTCATAACTTTTATTTAAATTACATGAAATCTGAACATACAGTGAAATTACAGCCTAATACCTCTTTTAGTTTTTGAAATATTCGCTACGCAATATTCAATAATAGTGTATAAATCATGCAATTTCATGCAATTTTTTACCAAGAAGGCGTTAAGACACATGAAATTTTCACCATAGCTAGTACTTGCCAAGGTTAACAAGTGTGCAAAATATGAAAAGTGTGAATTACTGTCCACATGGTCATCTGGGGGTCGCAATGCGTGCAAAAATGGACGACCATGATGCTTAAAGGGGCCCACCATGAGTTAACTATTATTGATTAACAGGAATCCTCTATGAAAATAATAAACACATATATGGTACTTACTAAATGTATCACAAACACCATGTCATGTCTTATAGGTTCTTTGCTATACTGGGTCAAATATTGATGAAAACTGTCTGAAGTGCAATGTTTAGAATTTTTTAGGGCATTCTGTGTGCAAGCTACACTTAAGATAAATACATCATTCAACTCAAGACAAAACTATGAGTAAATACTGAAAATTTCAGCCTGATACCTCTTTTAGTTTTTGAAATATTCACATTCAAATATCGCGAAAATGTAAATGTCACGCGAACTCGCGACTACCCTTAAAACTTTAAAAAATCATATCTCGGAAAGTTTTTGACTAAATGGCCTGAAATTTTCAGGAATTACTCAACTTTGAATGAACCACAAGCCATAAAAATTTCAGGAAGATCTGAGAGGGTCGGGTGAACACCAATGGTTGAGTTGACAATGAATGACCCTTAGTGACTTAATAAAAATTATCAAACTTTTTTAAAATTAAATTTTGTTGCTTGTTTTTACTTAAGTACACTTTGCTTGTACATTTAAAAAAATTACTAAGGCAAATAGTTAGTAACTTTTTTATGAGATTTTATACAGCACAGTGGATAGGTCCTCTTAAAATACCCTTTTTCAAAGTGTTTTGGCATATTTCAGGGGCCTTTTTGATCCCATACTTTTCGTTTCTTATTTTGTGTGGATTCCCTTTGTTTTATATGGAGACAGCCTATGGTCAGTTTGCCAGTCTCAGTCCAATCACAGTCTGGAGGATAAGTCCACTATTTAAAGGTGATCTCTTCTTAATTTATTAAATTGTGCTGTTGGTATTTTTAATTCGACGAAAACAATAAATTCTCTGAAAGTTAGCATGAGTAAAGACAGTGTAAATTAGGTTTTTTCGATTTGTAATATATTATTGAGGAACTTGTAACACATATTGTTTAATCACCAAAAGAAAAAAAAATGGCTTGTAGATTTTCTAATGAATTAGCAGAAACTAAATGTAAAGCTATCTGACTTAACGGAACAAACGAAGGATATGAACAACGATGGTAGGTCTGACGTGAACAGTTAAAAAAAAATTGACAAAATCAAACGATATAGGTGTCTAATGAAGATAAATCATCACGTTTCTATACCCAAATTAGTGTCAGTATGTTTGTGCTGTGATATGATCTAGTATAAGTATGTATGTGTTGTGATATGTTCTAGTATAAGTATGTTTGTGTTGTGATATGATCTAGTACAAGTATGTTTGTGCTGTGATATGATCTAGTATAAGTATGTTTGTGCTGTGATATGATCTAGTACAAGTATGTTTGTGCTGTGATATGATCTAGTATAAGTATGTTTGTGCTGTGATATGATCTAGTATAAGTATGTTTGTGCTGTGATATGATCTAGTATCTGTAGGACCTATTTACTTTTATAAATAATCATAATATATTGACACTATAAATGCTATAAAGTATTTTTTCAATTATATAAAAAACGAAATGCGTCTATCACTGTTCTTCTGATAAACATATCTTAGTAAAAAAAAAAAGCAGCGCTCTGGTAACTTTTTTTATCATTTGACAAAAAAGTTTTAAGTTTTGTGAGACCTTACTTTTTGTCAAATAATAATACACAATGCCCATAATTCTGTAATTTACACTTTTTAACTTGTCTATATACATTATTTTCTCCTGCTGCTATTGCCATGATCAAATGTTTTAGTTAGATGATGTAATAAATCTCTCAGTGCAGACCAGAGGTGTGCGGATCTTGAAATTTAGCGTCCGCGTCCGTCCGCGGATTTCTATCAATGATCCGCGTCCGCAGAATCTTACAACATTGGTCCGCAGTCAGTCCGCGCGTCCGCATTGCTGAAATTTAGCTGTTCAAATGACTTGAAATTTTGTATGGTAACGCTAAAGAAGATCAGCGTCAGTCCGCGAGTCCGCAACTCAACCATACGAAGCGTCCGCTGTCAGTCTGCGGATTCGGAAAAGTCTGCGGATCTGCGTCCGCAAGCGGACAAGTCCGCTGCCCGCTTATCTCTGGTGCAGACCTCCAAATAGGGTTGCAGCCAAAATATCTGAGGTCCTGACAAACTCTGACATGTAGGGTCTCCCTCTTCAATTTTCCCCCGAAAATGTGCAGTTTATTGAAGCAAGGCTACATTAAATGTCTTCAGCAACGAGACTCCTAAGTCTCGGGGCCATTGACAAGTCTTTCCACTGCCTTACAAAGTGGTCACTAGGGTGATGACAAAAAAAAATTTTTTTATGAAACCACTTGCAATCGAGGAATCTTTATGTGTAATTTAAGAATATAAATTGCATTTTTTATTTTTTTTTTAAAGTTCCCCCACCTCCCCCTTTTTCGCAAGAAAAAAGTGAAAAAATATTATTTTTCAAAAAAAAAAGGACAAGTTTTTTTTAGCTTAATTCCAAAGAGTAATAATAATAACTAATCAACTTTTATTAACAAATAAGATACAGATCAGTTTGTAATATGTACATAATGTACAAGAAATGTTTAAAACATATTTTTTCCTATGAACTTCAGATTCAAACATTCAAATTTTCTCGATTTTGCATAAGTTCCTCCATCAGTTTCACAGCACGTTCAGCAATTTGGTTAGATCTGGGAATGTCAATTAATGACTTCTCGACTGGGTCTTTAAACGCTTAATTGCCTTCTTGCATTTTATCCTGATAAGTGAGGTAAACAGTTCATTGAAGGACGCTTCATTGTAGCGTTGCGAATGGAATCAAGCATTTGCCCATTCGTAGCAGATGAAGTTGCAGGCAGGAGTGGGGATGCTGCACCACTCTGGTATCAGAAATAATGCTATAGACCTTTCTCACTTGTATTCCTGCGCGTCAGCTGTCTTTGTGAAAGGGTTATAATGGGCTTCCGGTCGCTTTGTTTATACTTGATTAATACTTAGCTCGATTATTTTTCCTACTGTTTTTTTTTGTCTAATATATGATAAAATGACTTTAAATTTAATACCAAAATTTAATTTTTGTGATGTTGACAAGTTTTTAAAGTCACAAAATATCCCGATATCAGAGAGAGAAGTTACGAAGGGTTACACATACTTCTCTGAGAAGTATGTCCATGACATGAAAAGTTACATTTTACACTAAAATTGTTATCTAAAGTTTTTATAATTGGCGATTAGGGAAACCAGCAGGCCCGTAGCGTGCGGGGGGGGGGCAGGGAGGCCGGGCCCCCCCCGGTTGTGCCACTGTTCATTATGCTGAGGTGATGGTCAATGTGTTATTTTTCTTAAATAAACAATATACAGTTACAGACCTTAGCACTAGGAAATGTAGTCAAACTATCAGCGAGATGCTATAGAAGCCAGAGAAAAAATCACGAACCTCATAATTTACAGGTAAAAGGAAAAACATATGATATTATAATAAAATATGTTACTTATTTAATATTTTTTAAAATGAAAATATCTGGTGATTTTTTGGTGCGAGAAGGGAATTTATATATGTACAGCCAGATACAAATGTTTGAAAAATGACAAATTAACAAAAAACATAGCCTTTTGGTCAAGGAAGTCGGACTACAATGAGTCATATTCAAAATGTCAACTTTATACATATTGGTATACAATTGTACTTTTTTACTGAGTTGAAGTTGTTTGCATTAAACACATGTTTAACTGTTTACAGACAGCCCATTAAAATATTAAGATTAAAATGTCGAGAGCATACACTAGTGTTAGCAGCGGTCTTTAATTATAAAAATTATATCGTATAGTATTAAAAATCAGAAAAACATTGTTATAGTTTTAACATTTAAGATAAGAATAAATAATCACACTGAAAAATATATTATATTTTGATTATTTGATTTTCATGATTAAAATTAAAAGAATAGCGGCAACAGAAATTTATTATTCGCAAATTCAAGTACATTAATTGGTACCGGAAGTGTAACTAGCCCCTCTAAACAAACAATTCAGTAAGGGGACTACTTTATGAGAAAGGTCTATAACAGTATATATCGCATGTCAGTTCCATCTTGCCTGGTGTAAATATGGTAGTTTCTTCCAGCTGATGCGAGGCCAACGTGAAGTTGTTTTGTAATGAAGATATGCCTGACATAATTCATTAAAAGAACTTGAAATCATCTCGCCATCCAGGGTTCTCGCCTGTGCTAACATCATCTGTCACAACGAGGCGGTAATCAGCATGAAGAGTGACATAGCTTTGCGTTAATTTGTCAATGAAGGAATAGTTGAGTTCTGGTTTTCTCGTTGGCTCTTGAATAAGAGAATTCATGACATATTTCAGAAGGAGGTCGATTACATGGTGCTGACAGCCAATATATTGTGGCATCTGAAGCCCTTGCTCAAGACATCATCCTATATGAGGTTTACAATTCCGTGCAGTATTTATTGGGGTCGTGTCGCATATTATCATACAAATATTTTCCAAAGCATCATATTCATCAATTAGCTGTTGTAGTTCCTATGAATGGCCGCGGCAGAACCACTCTCACATTTAAGAATACATAGTTTGATTTCGGTTGTCATATTTTTCAGCAGAACTACTTGATACTCTACCCATTGCACTCTTTTACTATCAAACTGGAGACAATAGGGTTCTTTGCTTTGAAGTTTTTGAACAATTTTGGTTTTCATTTTCCGTCCTTCAGAGATTACTCTTTTCCAAAAACCCGCCATGACCTTGTTTAGCAATGGTTGCAAGAACGGCATATGCTTTATGTGTAGCAATGTTTTTTTTTTCAGTTCTAGCAAACCCGCTGTTGTAGGACTTGCTCTTTGGTATTTCGGTTTCATTCAGGAGACGATGATGTGGAAGAATAGGTTGTCGAGTCGGGTAAGAAGCAGAAGTTTCAGAATCCGAAGATTCTGAGAGAGTTGTATGTTTTTGTGTAGGCTGCGATTGAGAAGAGCTGGCTTGAGATTGAATTTTTGATAGTTGGATTCGTTTTCTTGGTTGGATTGATTCCAAATGGGCTATTTTGACCATTGAATAACCAATCTCTCCTCCACTCTTAACTTGCCTCTGGTAGAGCTCTTTATCCTCCGTGCTTTTCCATTCTCCATTAACGTTGGTGACATCAAATAAGTGTTGTAGTAGATTTATCAGACGGTTTCTTTTTGTTTTTGTCATATAAATCAATCAGACAATTGATTTTCTTTCTGATTAGTGCGCTGGATAATAGTGGAAAGTCTAGAATTTCCCTCCAGAGCAATTCTATATCCGTAATCATTATTTTGATTCGATCCAGTCGCTGTTTCTGGCTATTGAACAGAAAAGTGAAGTTTCCAAGAATTTGACGGTTTGTAGGCATCCGTGTGAGAATGATTAGCTTTTCAACGGATGGAATGCTCGGATCCCTATTCCGTTTAGTAGATGATGGTAGATGCCTTGTTAATAAACAAATGGAAACAACTGACTGGAATGTGCTTAAAAGCAGCCTAGAAAGTCATATAAAAATTCAGTGTGAAATTGAAACCCGATAGTCAAATTGCGCGATGTGTGAAAACAAAAATGAAAAGGTGGGGAACTTTTTTAAATTAAAAAAAAAATAATGTTGCTACTGTCATCTACATACAATTGTTTCTCGATTGTAAGGGGTTTCAGTTTCGTTACGAAAAATAATGAAAATAGTTATCACCCTAGCGGTCACCCCAGCTGCCTCCATTGAACACTGAGCAACAAATTTAAACTTTTTTTCTAGCCAGAAGCAATTGAGGTGTTGTTTCTAACGGGATTTGGCTGCCGATTCTTAGTAAATATTCTAATAACAATTATTTGTTTTCATTCCATTCATGTGTAACATCTATAATTGCAGGTATCGGGTACGGTATGGTAGTAATATGTGCCATAGTTTGTATCTACTACAATATAATCATCGCCTGGACCTTTTATTACATTTACATGACGATGAACGCTAAACTCCCATGGACAAATTGTGAGAATGAATGGAACACTAAACAATGCGTGGCCAGTATTGAAGACAAGTTTAAGACTCAAATCGTTTCAAACATTACAAAGGGAGAAATTATTAGGGCACTCAGTACAGCTAGCTTGGAATTTTGGGAGTACGTTTTATAAGAGTCTACATTGTTAGCCTTGTGTCGTCACATATCCGCCATTACAATGTGTCTTTAAATATCCGCCATTACATTGCATCTTTAAATATCCGCCATTACAATGTGTCTTTAAATATCTGCCAGTACATTGCATCTTTAAATATCCGCCATTACAATGTGTCTTTAAATATCCACCATTACAATGTGTCTTTAAATATCTGCCAGTACATTGTGTCTTTAAATATCCGCCATTACATTGTGTCTCTAAATATCCGCCATTACATTGCATCTTTAAATATCCGCCATTACAATGTGTCTTTAAATATCCGCCATTAGATTGCATCTTTAAATATCCGCCATTACAATGTGTCTTTAAATATTTGCCAGTACATTGTGTCTTTAAATATCCGCCATTACATCATGTCTCTAAATATCCTCCATTACATTGTGGATTTCCCCATTAAACTGCATTAAATCGCATCATATGAAAATAAGATCAATGTATAGTGTCTACTTTAGAATAAGATTAAAGGTTAAGTAAAAGTGATAGATCATTTAAAACCCAACATTGAAGCTTTTTTTTTTTTTAAAGTTTCAATAATGCAGTTGTATGTTAACAAAAGTAATTACATTTTAAATCATCAATTTTTGACTAAGGAGCCGTCCATAAAGTACGTCACGCTATTTTTGACGATTTTTGACCCCCCCCTGCCCCCTGTCACAAAGTGTCGCAAATCTCGGGACCCCCCCCCCCCTAAAGTACGTCACACTTTCGAATTTTTTTTTTTTTAATGAACAACTAATTAAAATTTAATCGACTTAAATCGCACTTCGCTATTAAACTGCCTTAAAATATAAATATTAAAAGAACTATCAGATTATTAAATGACTTTAACAGTAGAATAACTAATTATCAACAGTTGTCACAGTTATTATTTGAAACTGTAACTCAATCAATTGAATTTGAAAAAAAAATGAAAATTAGACTTGACAATTATATAATAAACATCATTTATCTGCTACCTTTTCATTTACAATGGGTAAGGTCATCTTTGAGATCATCTTCCGATTAAGCATTCTGTTGACACATGATAAGAAGTAGATTAGCGAAACTTGACCTCAACCAGTGATTAAATAATTAAAATGGAAACAATATAATGCGACTAAAAAAAGGGCTAGATTGACAAATTATGTGAGCAGCTCTTGTGATATATTGAATATGTTTATAGTGGACCTGTGAATTATGTTTTAGACATCATCCATCCATGGTGAAGTGAAGTGTTCATCCATAGTTACAACTGACATAAATCTGTCCCCATCATCGTTTCCTGGAAGGATAATTGCAGACAGATCAACTTCATCCTCATCTAGCCACTCTACATCCTCTGAATGTGGATTTTCCATTCTGCCAATAATTGCCATGAGTTCTCTTTGCCTTCTAGCAGCGTTTCTCAAAGGACGGATGCGTTTTATCTGAGTTGATTCTGGAAAATTTGGGGTTGGCACATTCTCCTAGGGGACGGGTGGTCGAGTGGTGTAGAGCGCTTGACTGTCGATCAGAGGGTCCCGGGTTCGAATCTCAGTGAGAACCTTAAGACTTTTTCAGGTCCTGGTGAAAGTCCCCAAGTCCACCCAGCTTTAAATGGGTACCTGACTTTATGTTGGGGGAGTAAAGGCGGCTGGGCGTTGTGCAAACCACACAATCCCTTCATATGCCTTGGCTATAGAAACAGATGAATTATACACTTCATCTGCCGCGATGGCCCTTTAGGGCTAAGGAAACTTTACTTTTTTTACATTCTTCTGCGCCCAAGTTCTGTGTTATCCTGTATGTTTCTTCAACATTGTTTGTGAGGCAAAGTATAAGTGACACAATTTGCAAATTCGATCATGTATGCTGGTCTGCAAAGATGGACAATAAAGATCATATGGTTACACTTTAAAAACTCCTGTTGATCTTGGCATAATGTCATCAAATTTGAGAGTTCGTGCCACAAATAAATAATGAAGGAAATGTATGAGCATCTACATTTGCTCTTTCTGAAGCTCTAAGTCCATCAGTTGTTTGGTTGATTGGGATTGGATTTGGAGGAGGAAATAATCTCGAAGGTAAAACGTTGAAAAATGAGCTCCGTACTTTGTCGCAACATTTTATGTCCTGACATTTCACAATTTGTGTGAAGTATTGGCTGGTGCAAACATGATGGTCAAAACATTCTTATCCTTCGACATCAGTCCTGCTGCATCCAGTTCAGATTTCTCAGGGTTGATATGTTCTGCAACCGTTGGAAATTGATCAACAATCACATGCGACAAGATTTCAGCTAAAGTTTCACCTGCAAACTTAAGGTTTGTTCTTTCCAAATCCTCATTTATTGTTCTGTCCTGCGAATCAAAGTGACTGCCATAATGCTCATTTGGCAATATGACACCAGACAGTTCTCTGCTAAATGGAGCCATTCGATGTTCCACGCGATTATAAGCACTTCTTCCTGGTGCACTGGTTGCAAGGAATAAGACATCAATATTATTTTAATGAAGTGATGGATTGCAACTTCAATTACTTTTTTGTATTATAATACAAATTCCAAATTTCTTTATCAGTGATATAATTATGCAGTAGACAACAAAGAAATAATAACACTTCCGTAAGGCTACAGATAAAACAAGGCTTCGCAACAGTATTTTAGCGCTCCTAACTAACATGAGGAATTGTGAACAACATATTGAAAAGATATGCAGTTCATGCTATTTTGACATAAAACTAATTCAAGTGTTTCACAATTTTTTTTTGAAAATTATTTTTAAAACTATTAAGTTTTACTAAAAAAATACAATTTTAGAAATAAAATTTAAATATATTTCAAAATGTGACGTCACAATTGGCCTGACCCCTCCCCATACCCCCTGTCACAAACTGTCACACTTTCTTATACCCTCCCCCCCCCCCCTTGAAGAGTGACGTACTTTATGGACGGCCCCTAATTTACTAATAACGATATGTAAAGGAATTATAACAGGAGTGGGCAAACTTTTTTATCAGTGGGCCACAATGGGTTCCAAGAGCTGATGGATTGAGTGATTATTAGGGAGCGACCGATAATCGGATAGGTATCGGTATCGGGCCGATATTGGCACTATCGGTTAATATCGGATCGACCGATTTTTGTAGGGAGCGACCGATAGTCGAACCGATATTGGCACTATGGGTTAACTATCGGACCGGCCGTTTTTTGGCTGCCGATACATTTTTTTTTTCACAACAGAGTTGCAGATCTATAACCAGATCAGACAAGATTAAAAAAAAAAGGAAAAAAAACCCGTACACAGAAATTGTCACGTCCACAAAAATTGCATCAGCGATATGACCTTGAAACAATAGGATTGGCATTTCTTAATTCTAATGTATGACCTTGAATGATACAATTAGGGAACATCTGTGTATTTTTTTTTTTTGGGATGGGAAGTTGGGGGGGGGGGAACAAGACTTACGTGTGGGCGAAGTGTTACGAAATATGACAGGGTAAGGGTGAGCATGGGTTGACATACGTCATTAGCTGTAGCACGAAAAAAAACACGTGCTTGGCATTGTTGTTGATTAAAAAAAAATATCGGTATCGGTGAAATGCTGGGGAAAAATATCGGTATCGGACTATCGGTAAAAAGGCATATCGGTCGCTCCTTGCTGATTATTTTAAATGATATAAATTAAAGGTAAACATCACAGATAAAATCTAGCAGAGGAGAGCAAAGATCTGGTGGGATCAAACAGGCAGACAATACTTCGCCCGCGAGCCGCAGCATACCAATGTTTAAATTAGAACGTACACAACTTTTTGTTTCCGGAAATCGTTTTATGGATTATATAAATAAATCTAATAAAGCTGTTTCTCTTCTCATTTTTATTGGAACATAATGACTTAATAATGAGTTAATAATGAGTTAATTGTTGTTAAATTTAATTTTTTTCCGATGTCTTTGGAATGATATAAAAGAAAGAATGTTCTGGAACAAACCAAAGGTATTGAAACATTAGGACGGATTAGATGGCCGTTATTCTGGTGTCTTCTCCTGGCCTGGTTCTTGGTATTTATGTGTCTGAGTAAA
This sequence comes from Bulinus truncatus, assembly GCA_021962125.1. Classification (NCBI taxonomy): domain Eukaryota; kingdom Metazoa; phylum Mollusca; class Gastropoda; family Planorbidae; genus Bulinus; species Bulinus truncatus. The sequence goes on along the minus strand of JAGDYQ010000067.1, from coordinate 1,691,922 downwards.
GGCGTCAAGTCGTCTGGAAAGGTTATCATTTCATTTCTTTTCTTGATTTAATTTAGAAAATAATTTTGTATTATTGTCTATTTGTTGTTCATGGGCCCTATAATTAACTACAATCCTCACACAAATAGCATGGGGCCTATAATTAACTACTATCCTCAGAAAATTAACATGGGCCTTATAGTTAACTATTATCCTCACACAATTAATATGGGTCCTGTAATTAACTTCTATCCTCACACAATTAACATGGGCCCTAGTATTAACAAACTATCCTCACACAATTAACATGGGCCTTATAGTTAACTACTATCCTCACACAATAACAATGGGCCCTATAAATAATTACTATCATCACATAATTAATATGGGCCCTATAATTAACAACCATCCTCACCGATGTAATATGTGGCATGAAGGACTGATGTAAAAAAAGAAATGATGGACTGATGTAATGTTTGGCATGATGGACTGATGTAGTTTGTGGCATGATGGACTGATGTAGTTTGTGGCATGATGGACTGATGTAGTTTGTGGCATGATGGACTGATGTAGTTTGTGGCATGATGGACTACTGTAATTTGTGGCATGATGGACTAATGTAGTAAGTGACATGATGGGCTGATGTAGTGTGTGGCATAATGGACTGATGTAGTTTGTGGCATGATGGACTGATGTAGTTTGTGGCATGATGGACTGATGTAGTCTGTGGCATGATGGGCTGATGTAGTGTGTGGCATAATGGACTGATGTACTTTGTAGCATAATGGACTACTGTAATTTGTGGCATGATGGATTGATGTACTTTATAGCATGATGGGCTGATGTAGTTTGTGGCACGATGGACTGATGTAGTTTGTGGCATGATGGATTGATGTAGTGTGTGGCATGATGGACTGATGTAGTTTGTGGCATGATGGACTGATGTAGTTTGTGGCATGATGGACTGATGTAGTTTGTGACATGATGAACTGATGTAGTAAGTGACATGATGGACTGATGTAGTTGTGGTACAATGGACTGATGGACTGATACGTAATGGC
>JAGDYQ010000067.1:1672165-1690382 GCA_021962125.1 Bulinus truncatus | reverse complement strand
GCTTTTAATTCCAGCCTAACTAGGTCATCTAACAGGTATGTGTCCCCTTAAAAATACAAACTCTCTCTAAACGTGACCCTATGGCGCATTTCCAGCCATTCAAAGTATGTTATAAAGTTACAACTGACTTTGGTCGTTACCAGAAGGCTTAGTCACGGCAGCGCGTGGCGGTTACAGCTAGTATTTAATATTTAGTGTTAAAATAAAAAAAAAAATTTGAACCCCCCTTCTCCCCACCCTAGCTACGCCACTGAATCTGCCTCTGGTTAGATGATGACAATTGTCAGGAAACCCCCCCCCCAACCCCAATGACCGTTAGGTACAGTTAATGTGATAGGGAATAGATAAATATAACAATAAAAATATAAAAAAAAAACAATAAACTAAATATAAAAGAGAAGTGATCTAATTGCTAAGCAACTCTAAATTATATCAATCTTCTTTAAACTAATTCCACTACAAACATTATGTAATAGCTTATCAGGCGTCTTTTAACTAATTCCACTACAAAAATATGTACAAAGTTAGTATATTATCAAGGGTGTTTAAACTAATTCCACTACAAACATCATGTACTAACTTATCAAATCTCTTAAACTAATTCCACTACAAACATTATTTACTAATACATATACAACGTTAACAGATGGTGGTAATTCTTGTTTACCAGATTTCATAATAATTTTAACTAAACAAGGAAGTGATGGCTGGGTTAATCACTGTTTCCGACCCAACTGTCAACAATACTAAATCACCAGTCGTCCTGTAAGTATTAAGTAGACTAGCCATTACAAATACATTTATTGTGTGATTGAAAGTGACTGTGTATTTGTGTGTGTAACCGCAGAGGTGTGGTTGTATGTGTTTGTCTTTATGTGTGCTTTTGTGTGTGACTATATATGTGTCTCTGTGAATGATGTATATATGTGACATGTGTCTGTGTACGACTGTATATGTATGTACATATATATGACTGTATATGTCAGTGCTCGATTAAGAAAAAACCAGTGCCGGGGATGAACAAAATTCTCAGTGCCGGGGAATCCCCAGCGGCGGCGAGATGCCATCAATTTTTTTGAGGATCTTCAATTTACAATCCATGGGCCAACAAGTAACTAATTTATTTTCATAAACAAAACCAACAAAAATATTTAAAAATTGGGGAAAACATATGTCTTAATTAACATAGTTCACGTTGGTTCAAACAAATTTGAAGCTGCGCATTAATAGTACAAGCAATGAATTTATTTTTAGCAAAAAAAAATGCAAATTTTTCATTTATTCTCTGTTTGTTAAAATCAAATATTCCATAACTCATAATTATTTCAATTATTTAAACAAATTATGACGTTGTTCCATAACTTATTCTTTTGTTGGTTCGCCAGCAGGTACATCGCTGGCAGAATGCCTTCCGTCTTTTAACCACATTGTGAAGATTAATTATGAGTCCCCGGGCTTAAAAATGAAAACGATGCAGTGTGCAACTGTATTAGTTTGTGTTTGTTTCTTTGTGTTTGAGTGTCACTGTCTCTGTGTCCGAGCAGGCGCGGTTCCTGGGGTAGGCGATATGCGCCCTCCCCTGGCTTATATATACTGGCCTTCCCGAGGACCAATTCCTAGATCCACCTTGTGTCAGCGTATTAATATCAGCATCATCAAGAGAAAAATCATTTTAGATTACACTGTCTAGTTTAATTTTATAACATCTGACGTATCTTATAGCTGTGAATCAGTCTTGAAAACTTATATTACACTGTTTATGAGCAAATGGTTTTACTCCAGTGCTACCATTAAACATAAATCTAGTGCGTGAAGAATAAAACATTATTTTATCAATACATCCACCTACTTAGGTATTTTGATTTCAACATCAAATTAAACTTATTAAAGTCGGATAATCTAAACTTGTAATAACAAATTATTGCTAGGGATATACTGTAGCAAATGACTCACCAGACGTAGTATGAAAATCATCTTTTTGAGATTTGACTCCTTGAAATACAGTTGTTTGTTTGTAAAAGACAACTTAGTTTGAGTTAACGTTTTGCAAGACGGCTCTTTAGACATCTTAATTTAAAATTATAAAATAAAAAATTTACTTTAAATCTTTGGCTGGATTTTTATATAAAAATATTTTTTTTCGATTGATAACTTGCGCTTTACGAATTAAAAGTAAACATGAAATTAGAACCAAAGATTACAAAAAAATACTTCGAACGTACGTTTATTTTTATTGATTCGGTAGATAGAAACGCAGTACAAAATTATGAAGTTAAACTTCAAAATTGACCAGTGCTGGCTAGACTTAAAAAAATCAGTGCTGGGGATGAAAAAAAAATTCCGCAGAGCCGGGGATAAGCAGGGATGACATTAGCTAAAGCAGAGCGGGGATGAAGTCCTCAGTGCCTGGGATACCCCCCCCCCCCCCCGCCTTCCCCGGCGGTAAATCGGGCACTGGTATACGTGTGTCTGCCTGTATCTGTGAGTGTGTGTATCTATTTTTTTGTGTGCAACTGTATTAGTTTGTGTTTGTTTCTTTGTGTTTGAGTGTCACTGTCTCTGTGTTTTTTTAGCTGTATATGTGTGTTTATGTGTAACAATCTGTGTGTGTGTGTGTGTGTGTGTGTGTGTGTGTGTGTGTGTATCTGTGACTCAATCTGTGTGTTTGTGTGATTCTATCTTTGTGTTTCTATTTACTGTTAGTTCAATGTAATTAAAAGTTCTGTATTTTAAACGTTTCCCAACAAAATTTGGTATTTTTATAGAAATATGATTTAGTAAAAATCTATGTCACAGCTTTATAATTTATTTCGTTTAATATTGATATTCTTTGAACATTAATAAATATAGCACAAAATATTTTAAAAGTTTTTTTTTAAAAAGAAACGCGCCAGTCAAAAGAGAACGAAAGAAAGAAGCAGACGAGAAGTTTACCTGTAGCAGTTTATAAGGTTAGCTCCGGTATTAGAAACAAGGTCAATCAAAGTGATTCAGGCCAAACAATATCGTCAGTCCAGATTTAGCAGATGCTTTAAAACGAACTAGCGTCTGTGACAGGAATTCGGTATTGCTTACATGGGGTCTAGTCATCTTGGCATTCAGGCATCTCATAATGAAATAAATCAGTAAAAAGGTGTTTGTAACATCAATGAGATCTTGAGAAAATTGGTGTTCCATTGATGGGATCTTTAGAACATTGGTATTCCATCGATGAGATCTTGAAAACATTGGTGTTCCATCGATAAGTCGAGCTATTGGTCTATTTGCAGCTAAATTCATTCAGGCCTTGATTTACTGCCACAAACATTTGAGACAATATTACAAAGTAATTGGTTGATTCGCCTTAGGAGCGTGATTTCGTGAATAGGTATCAATAGGTTCTCGCATTAGGACTTTGTCAAAATGGGAGCTAATATGTTGTCAAGTTAAAAATTAGAAATGGCTTTCGACGTAGCCCGTGGATCTGTACAATGTTTTTTGAAACAGAAAATTGTAATTGAATTTCATTCTATATTCAATTCTTTTATTACTAAAGATCTACATTTGTTACAAATTTCTATTTTAACATATCATTTATTTTCACCTGGTAGTTAAATCAGTATTTGTTATATAACTAACTTGATAAAATAATGTAGGCTGACCAGTTGACTGAAAAAACTTTACAGACTTAAATTTCAAATCACAGACAGAAGAACAAAAACAGATCATCGGCAGACATGCAAAAGAACACACATACATATCGGCAGACATGCAAAAGAACACAGACATGCATATCGGCAGACAGGCAAAAGAACACATACATATCGGCAGGCAGGCAAAAGAACAAAGACGTGCATATCGGCAGACATGTAAAAGAACACCTACATACATATCGGCAGACATGTAAAAGAACACCTACATACATATCGGCAGACTAAAATATACATGTAGACAGACATATAGACCTGCATTAAAAATATTAAGTCGAATGAACAGAGAAACCAACTTTCTAATACATTTTTTTATATTAACTACTTAAACTTGTAGGGAAGATTTTTCAACCGATTTGTCTCCAAGTCCTAAACCAAAGATCTTGTACACAACAATAGAACGAACATCAAGTCAGTTGCGGCTTTTGGCTGAAAGTTTCATTTTACCAGGTCGAGCATCAGAAGTAGATCAGATCGTAAGTAGGGCAACTTGGACAACTTTTTAGTTTCCATAACTTTCAAAGTGACTTTTAAAAAAAAAATATATGTTTCATTTGTCGCAGAGATAAAGAAAATTTTCTATATGTTTTAATTTGAGTCGGTCTAATCCAATAAATTTAATTATATCGTCTGCGCAGGACTTTTGTATAAGCTACACAAGCTGTAGCTTAGGACCCCGATTTTGTTGGGGGCCCAAAAAAAAACTTTCCGAGTGAGCGATTGCAATTTATTCTGAAATATTTGGCACTGACTTGGAGATGAAATGGGCGCCACCAAGTCTATAAGCCGAGAGATGGGCGCCACCAAGTCTATAAGTCGAGAGATGGGCGCCACCAAGTCTATAAGTCGAGAGATGGGCGCCACCAAGTCTATAAGTCGAGAGATGGGCGCCACCAAATCTATAAGTCGAGAGATGGGCGCCACCAAGTCTATAAGTCGAGAGATGGGCGCCACCAAGTCTATAAGTCGAGAGATGGGCGCCACCAAATCTATAAGTCGAGAGATGGGCGCCACCAAGTCTATAAATCGAGAGATGGGCGCCACCAAGTCTATAAGTCGAGAGATGGGCGCCACCAAGCCTATAAGTCGAGAGATGGACGCCACCAAGTCTATAAGTCGAGAGACGAGCGCCACCAAGTCTGTAAGTCGAGAGATGGGCGCCACCAAGTCTATAAGTCGAGAGATGGGCGCCACCAAATCTATAAGTCGAGAGATGGGCGCCACCAAGTCTGTAAGTCGAGAGATGGGCGCCACCAAGTCTATAAGTCGAGAGATGGGCGCCACCAAGTCTATAAGTTAAGAGATGGACGCCACCAAGTCTATAAGTCGAGAGATGGGCGCCACTAAGTCTATAAATCGGTATTTTTTTTTAAAACTAAACCTCTTAATCTATTGAAACGTTAAATTTTGAAGTTTAATTTCGTGGTGACACGGAATTTTTTTAACGGAAAAAACATTTCCTACATTTAAGATAGTAATAAAATATATAAACTATATTGATTCTTGAGCTGTTAATAGTTTTATTGCCTCATTGTAAAGCGTTATTTATCCAGATTTGCATTTGACGGTTGAAAGGCCTCCCTTTAAAACCAAACATTACATTTACAATTTTACTAATGAAACAAAGCTTAAATTGATAAATGTAATATGATTCAAGATAACAATTATGAATAGATTCTTTGTATAAATTTTAAAAAAAATTAATTATTATTTTTGTTGATTGTGTATGCAAAAATATTATTAGATTGAAGACAAGTACGGTAAATCAATATAACAAGAATTCTAATGTTAGAAACAGGCCCAGATCAAGTTTACTGTTGTTAGAAACAGGCACAGAACAAGTTTATTGTTGTTAGAAACAGGCCCAGAACAAAATTACTATTGTTATAAACAGGACCAGATTAAGTTTAATGTTGTTATAAACAGGCCCAGAACAAGTTTACTATTGTTATAAACAGGCCAGAGGAAGTTTATTGTTGTTATAAACAGGCCCAGAGCAAGTTTACTATTGTTATAAACAGGCCAGAGTAAGTTTATTGTTGTTATAAACAGGCCCAGAACAAGTTTACTGTTGTTAGAAACAGGCCCAAATTAAGTTTACTGTTGTTAGAAACAGGCCCAAATTAAGTTTACTATTGTTAGAAACAGGCCCAAATTAAGTTTACTGTTGTTAGAAACAGGCCCAAATTAAGTTTACTGTTGTTAGAAACAGGCCCAAATTAAGTTTACTGTTGATATAAACAGGCCCAGATTGAGTTTACTGTTGTTATAAACAGGATCAGATTGAGTTTACTGTTGTTATAAACAGGCCCAGATTGAGTTTACTTTGTTATAAACAGGCCCAGAACATAATACTGTTGTTATAAAAAGGCCCATATCAAGTTTACTGATGTTATAAACAGGCCCAGAACATGTATACTGTTGTTATCAACAGGCCCAGATTAAGTTTATTGTTGTTATAAACAGGCCAAAATTAAGTTTACTGTTGTCATAAACAGGTCTAGATTGAGTTTACTGTTGTTATAAACAGGCCCAGAACAAGTTTACTGTTGTTAGAAACAGGCCCAAATTAAGTTTACTGTTGTTATAAACAGGCCCATATCAAGTTTACTGTTGTTATAAACAGACCCAGAACAAGTTACTGTTGTTCTAAAAAGGCCCATATCAAGTTTACTGTTGTTATAAACAGGCCCAGAACATGTATACTGTTGTTATAAACAGGCCCAGATTAAGTTTACTGTTGTTAAAAATATGCCCAGATTGAGTTTACTGTAGTTATAAACAGGCCCAGATTGAGTTTACTGTTGTTATAAATAGGCCCAGAACAAGTTTACTGTTGTTATAAACAGGCCCAAATTAAGTTTACTGTTGTTATAAACAGGCCCAGAACATGTTTTCTGTTGTTATTAACAGGCCCAGATCAACTTTACTGTTGTTAGAAACAGGCCCAGAACATGTTTTCTGTTGTTATTATTAACAGGCCCAGATCAACTTTACTGTTGTTAGAAACAGGCCCAGAACATGTTTTCTGTTGTTATAAACTGGTCCAGAACAAGTTTACTGTTGTTATAAACAGGCCCAGATTACGTTTACTGTTGTTATAAACAGGCCCAGATTAAGTTTACTGTTGTAATAATCAGGCACAGATCAAGTTTACTGTTGTTATAAACAGGCCCAGAACATGTATACTATTGTTATAAACAGGCCCAGATTAAGTTTATTGTTGTTAGAAACATGCACAGATTGAGTTTACTGTTGTTATAATCAGGCCCAGATCAAGTTTACTTTGTTAGAAACACGCCCAAATTAAGTTTACTATTGTTATAAACAGGCCCAGATTAGGTTAATTGTTGTTTTAAACAGGCCCATAACAAGTTTACTGTTGTTATAAACCGGCCCAGAACAAGTTTATTGTTGTTAGAAACAGGCCCAGAACAAGTTTACTATTGTTATAAACAGGACCATATTAAGTTTAATGTTGTTATAAACAGGCCCAGAACAAGTTTACTATTGTTATAAACAGGCCAGAGTATGTTTTTTGTTGTTATAAACAGGCCCAGAACAAGTTTACTGTTGTTATAAACAGGCCCAGATTGAGTTTACTTTGTTATAAATAGGCCCAGAACAAGTTTACTGTTGTTAGAAACAGGCCCAAATTAAGTTTATTGTTGTTATAAACAAGCCCAGATTAAGTTTATTGTTGTTATAAACAGATCCAGATTGAGTTAACTGTTGTTATAAACAGGCCCAGAACAAGTTTACTGTTGTTCTAAAAAGGCCCATATCAAGTTTACTGTTGTTATAAACAGGCCCAGAACATGTATACTGTTGTAATAAACAGGCCCAAATTAAGTTTACTGTTGTTATAAACAGGCCCAGATTGAGTTTACTTTGTTATAAACAGGCCCAGAACATGTTACTGTTGTTCTAAAAAGGCCCATATCAAGTTTACTGTTGTTATAAACAGGCCCAGAACATGTATACTGTTGTTATCAACAGGCCCAGATTAAGTTTATTGTTGTCATAAACAGGTCCAGATTGAGTTTACTGTTGTAATAAACAGGCCCAGATCAAGTTTACTTTTGTTATAAACAGGCCCAGATTTAGTTTACTATTATTTTAAACAAGCCCAGATTTAGTTTATTGTTCTTATAAACAGTCCCAGATTTAGTTTATTGTTGTTATAAACAGTCCCAGATTGAGTTTACTGTTGTAATAAACAGGCCCAGATCAAGTTTACTGTTGTTATAAACAGGCCCAGATTTAGTTTATAGTTGTTATAAACAGGCCCAGATTGAGTTTACTGTTGTAATAAACAGGCCCAGATTAAGTTTACTGTTGTAATAAACAGGCCCAGATTTAGTTTATTGTTGTTATAATCAGGCCCAGATCAAGTTTATTGTTGTTATAAACAGGCCCAGAACGTGTTTTTTGTTGTTATAAACAGGCCCAGAACGTGTTTTTTGTTGTTATTAACAGGCCCAGATAAAGTTTACTGTTGTTAGAAACAGGTCCAGAACAAGTTTAATGTTGTTATAAACAGGCCCAGAACAAGTTTACTATTGTTATAAACAGGCCAGAGGAAGTTTATTGTTGTTATAAACAGGCCCAGAGCATGTTTACTATTGTTATAAACAGGCCAGAGTAAGTTTATTGTTGTTATAAACAGGCCCAGAACAAGTTTACTGTTGTTAGAAACAGGCCCAAATTAAGTTTACTGTTGTTAGAAACAGGCCCAAATTAAGTTTACTATTGTTAGAAACAGGCCCAAATTAAGTTTACTGTTGTTAGAAACAGGCCCAAATTAAGTTTACTGTTGATATAAACAGGCCCAGATTGAGTTTACTGTTGTTATAAACAGGATCAGATTGAGTTTAATGTTGTTATAAACAGGCCCAGATTGAGTTTACTTTGTTATAAACAGGCCCAGAACATAATACTGTTGTTATAAAAAGGCCCATATCAAGTTTACTGATGTTATAAACAGGCCCAGAACATGTATACTGTTGTTATCAACAGGCCCAGATTAAGTTTATTGTTGTTATAAACAGGCCAAAATTAAGTTTACTGTTGTCATAAACAGGTCTAGATTGAGTTTACTGTTGTTATAAACAGGCCCAGAACAAGTTTACTGTTGTTAGAAACAGGCCCAAATTAAGTTTACTGTTGTTATAAACAGGCCCATATCAAGTTTACTGTTGTTATAAACAGACCCAGAACAAGTTACTGTTGTTCTAAAAAGGCCCATACCAAGTTTACTGTTGTTATAAACAGGCCTAGAACATGTATACTGTTGTTATAAACAGGCCCAGATTAAGTTTACTGTTGTTAAAAATATGCCCAGATTGAGTTTACTGTTGTTATAAACAGGCCCAGATTGAGTTTACTGTTGTTATAAATAGGCCCAGAACAAGTTTACTGTTGTTATAAACAGGCCCAAATTAAGTTTACTGTTGTTATAAACAGGCCCAGAACATGTTTTCTGTTGTTATTAACAGGCCCAGATCAACTTTACTGTTGTTAGAAACAGGCCCAGAACATGTTTTCTGTTGTTATTAACAGGCCCAGATCAACTTTACTGTTGTTAGAAACAGGCCCAGAACATGTTTTCTGTTGTTATAAACTGGTCCAGAACAAGTTTACTGTTGTTATAAACAGGCCCAGATTACGTTTACTGTTGTTATAAACAGGCCCAGATTAAGTTACTGTTGTAATAATCAGGCACAGATCAAGTTTACTGTTGTTATAAACAGGCCCAGAACATGTATACTATTGTTATAAACAGGCCCAGATTAAGTTTATTGTTGTTAGAAACATGCACAGATTGAGTTTACTGTTGTTATAATCAGGCCCAGATCAAGTTTACTTTGTTAGAAACACGCCCAAATTAAGTTTACTATTGTTATAAACAGGCCCAGATTAGGTTAATTGTTGTTTTAAACAGGCCCATAACAAGTTTACTGTTGTTATAAACCGGCCCAGAACAAGTTTATTGTTGTTAGAAACAGGCCCAGAACAAGTTTACTATTGTTATAAACAGGACCATATTAAGTTTAATGTTGTTATAAACAGGCCCAGAACAAGTTTACTATTGTTATAAACAGGCCAGAGTATGTTTTTTGTTGTTATAAACAGGCCCAGAACAAGTTTACTGTTGTTATAAACAGGCCCAGATTGAGTTTACTTTGTTATAAATAGGCCCAGAACAAGTTTACTGTTGTTAGAAACAGGCCCAAATTAAGTTTATTGTTGTTATAAACAAGCCCAGATTAAGTTTATTTGTTTTATAAACAGATCCAGATTGAGTTAACTGTTGTTATAAACAGGCCCAGAACAAGTTTACTGTTGTTCTAAAAAGTCCCATATCAAGTTTACTGTTGTTATAAACAGGCCCAGAACATGTATACTGTTGTAATAAACAGGCCCAAATTAAGTTTACTGTTGTTATAAACAGGCCCAGATTGAGTTTACTTTGTTATAAACAGGCCCAGAACATGTTACTGTTGTTCTAAAAAGGCCCATATCAAGTTTACTGTTGTTATAAACAGGCCCAGAACATGTATACTGTTGTTATCAACAGGCCCAGATTAAGTTTATTGTTGTCATAAACAGGTCCAGATTGAGTTTACTGTTGTAATAAACAGGCCCAGATCAAGTTTACTTTTGTTATAAACAGGCCCAGATTTAGTTTACTATTATTTTAAACAAGCCCAGATTTAGTTTATTGTTCTTATAAACAGTCCCAGATTTAGTTTATTGTTGTTATAAACAGTCCCAGATTGAGTTTACTGTTGTAATAAACAGGCCCAGATCAAGTTTACTGTTGTTATAAACAGGCCCAGATTTAGTTTATAGTTGTTATAAACAGGCCCAGATTGAGTTTACTGTTGTAATAAACAGGCCCAGATTAAGTTTACTGTTGTAATAAACAGGCCCAGATTTAGTTTATTGTTGTTATAATCAGGCCCAGATCAAGTTTATTGTTGTTATAAACAGGCCCAGAACGTGTTTTTTGTTGTTATAAACAGGCCCAGAACGTGTTTTTTGTTGTTATTAACAGGCCCAGATAAAGTTTACTGTTGTTAGAAACAGGTCCAGAACAAGTTTACTGTTGTTATAAACAGGCCCAGATTACGTTTACTGTTGTTATAAACAGGCCCAGATTAAGTTTACTGTTGTAATAATCAGGCACAGATCAAGTTTACTGTTGTTATAAACAGGCCCAGAACATGTATACTATTGTTATAAACAGGCCCAGATTAAGTTTATTGTTGTTAGAAACATGCACAGATTGAGTTTACTGTTGTTATAATCAGGCCCAGATCAAGTTTACTTTGTTAGAAACACGCCCAAATTAAGTTTACTGTTGTTATAAACAGGCCCAGATTAAGTTAATTGTTGTTATAAACAGGCCCATAACAAGTTTACTGTTGTTATAAACCGGCCCAGAACAAGTTTATTGTTGTTAGAAACAGGCCCAGAACAAGTTTACTATTGTTATAAACAGGACCATATTAAGTTTAATGTTGTTATAAACAGGCCCAGAACAAGTTTACTTTGTTATAAACAGGCCAGAGTAAGTTTATTGTTGTTATAAACAGGCCCAGAACAAGTTTACTGTTGTTATAAACAGGCCCAGATTGAGTTTACTTTGTTATAAATAGGCCCAGAACAAGTTTACTGTTGTTAGAAACAGGCCCAAATTAAGTTTACTGTTGTTATAAACAAGCCCAGATTAAGTTTATTGTTGTTATAAACAGGTCCAGATTGAGTTAACTGTTTTTATAAACAGGCCCAGAACAAGTTTACTGTTGTTCTAAAAAGGCCCATATCAAGTCTACTGTTGTTATAAACAGGCCCAGAACATGTATACTGTTGCTATCAACAGGCCCAGATTAAGTTTATTGTTGTTATCAACAGGCCCAAATTAAGTTTATTGTTGTTATAAACAGGCCCAGATTGAGTTTACTTTGTTATAAACAGGCCCAGAACATGTTACTGTTGTTCTAAAAAGTCCCATATCAAGTTTACTGTTGTTATAAACAGGCCCAGAACATGTATACTGTTGTTATCAACAGGCCCAGATTAAGTTTATTGTTGTCATAAACAGGTCCAGATTGAGTTTACTGTTGTTATAAACAGGCCCAGAACAAGTTTACTGTTGTTAGAAACAGGCCCAAATAAAGTTTACTGTTGTTAGAAACAGGTCCAAATTAAGTTTACTGGTGTTATAAACAGGCCCAGATTTAGTTTACTGTTGTTAGAAACAGGCCCAGATTGAGTTTTTTGTTGTTATAAACAGGCCCAGATCAAGTTTACTGTTGTAATAAACAGGCCCAGATTTAGTTTATTGTTGTTATAAACAGGCCCAGATTGAGTTTACTGTTGTAATAAACAGGCCCAGATCAAGTTTACTGTTGTAATAAACAGGCCCAGATTTAGTTTATTGTTGTTATAAACAGGCCCAGATTTAGTTTATAGTTGTTATAAACAGGCCCAGATTGAGTTTACTGTTGTAATAAACAGGCCCAGATTAAGTTTACTGTTGTTATAAACAGGCCCAGATTTAGTTTATTGTTGTTATAAACAGGCCCAGATCAAGTTTATTGTTGTTATAAACAGGCCCAGAACGTGTTTTTTGTTGTTATTAACAGGCCCAGATAAAGTTTACTGTTGTTACAAACAGGTCCAGAACAAGTTTACTGTTGTTAGAAACTGGTCCAGAACAAGTTTACTGTTGTTATAAACAGGCCCAGATTACGTTTACTGTTGTTATAAACAGGCCCAGATTAAATTTACTGTTGTAATAATCAGGCACAGATCAAGTTTACTGTTGTTATAAACAGGCCCAGAACATGTATACTATTGTTATAAACAGGCCCAGATTAAGTTTATTGTTGTTAGAAACATGCACAGATTGAGTTTACTGTTGTTATAATCAGGCCCAGATCAAGTTTACTTTGTTAGAAACACGCCCAAATTAAGTTTACTATTGTTATAAACAGGCCCAGATTAGGTTAATTGTTGTTTTAAACAGGCCCATAACAAGTTTACTGTTGTTATAAACCGGCCCAGAACAAGTTTATTGTTGTTAGAAACAGGCCCAGAACAAGTTTACTTTTGTTATAAACAGGACCATATTAAGTTTAATATTGTTATAAACAGGCCCAGAACAAGTTTACTATTGTTATAAACAGGCCAGAGTATGTTTTTTGTTGTTATAAACAGGCCCAGAACAAGTTTACTGTTGTTATAAACAGGCCCAGATTGAGTTTACTTTGTTATAAATAGGCCCAGAACAAGTTTACTGTTGTTAGAAACAGGCCCAAATTAAGTTTATTGTTGTTATAAACAAGCCCAGATTAAGTTTATTGTTGTTATAAACAGATCCAGATTGAGTTAACTGTTGTTATAAACAGGCCCAGAACAAGTTTACTGTTGTTCTAAAAAGGCCCATATCAAGTTTACTGTTGTTATAAACAGGCCCAGAACATGTATACTGTTGTAATAAACAGGCCCAAATTAAGTTTACTGTTGTTATAAACAGGCCCAGATTGAGTTTACTTTGTTATAAACAGGCCCAGAACATGTTACTGTTGTTCTAAAAAGGCCCATATCAAGTTTACTGTTGTTATAAACAGGCCCAGAACATGTATACTGTTGTTATCAACAGGCCCAGATTAAGTTTATGGTTGTCATAAACAGGTCCAGATTGAGTTTACTGTTGTTATAAACAGGCCCAGAACAAGTTTACTGTTGTTAGAAACAGGCCCAAATTAAGTTTACTGTTGTTAGAAACAGGCACAAATTAAGTTTACTGGTGTTATAAACAGGCCCAGATTTAGTTTACTGTTGTTATAAACAGGCCCAGATTGAGTTTTTTGTTGTTATAAACAGGCCCAGATTGAGTTTACTGTTGTAATAAACAGGCCCAGATCAAGTTTACTGTTGTTATAAACAGGCCCAGATTTAGTTTATTGTTGTTATAAACAGGCCCAGATTGAGTTTACTGTTGTTATAAACAGGCTCAGGTTGAGTTTACTGTTGTAATAAACAGGCCCAGATCAAGTTTACTGTTGTTATAAACAGGCCCAGATTTAGTTTACTGTTATTTTAAACAGGCCCAGATTTAGTTTATTGTTCTTTTAAACAGTCCCAGATTTAGTTTATTGTTGTTATAAACAGGCCCAGATTGAGTTTACTGTTGTAATAAACAGGCCGAGATCAAGTTTACTGTTGTTATAAACAGGCCCAGATTTAGTTTATTGTTGTTATAAACAGGCCCAGATTTAGTTTATAGTTGCTATAAACAGGCCCAGATTGAGTTTACTGTTGTAATAAACAGGCCCAGATTAAGTTTACTGTTGTTATAAACAGGCCCAGATTTAGTTTATTGTTGTTATAAACAGGCCCAGATTTAGTTTATTGTTGTTATAAACAAGCCCAGATTGAGTTTACTGTTGTAATAAACAGGCCCAGATCAAGTTTACTGTTGTTATAAACAGGCCCAGAACATGTATACTGTTGTTATCAACAAGCCCAGATTAAGTTTACTGTTGTTATAAACAGGCCCAGATTAAGTTTACTGTTATAAATATGCCCAGATTAAGTTTACTGTTGTTATAAACAGGCCCAGATCAAGTTTACTGTTGTTATAAACAGACCCAGAACATGTTACTGTTGTTATAAAAAGGCCCATATCAAGTTTACTGTTATAAACAGGCCCAGAACATGTATACTGTTGTTATAAACAGGCCCAGAACATGTTTACTGTTGTAATAATCAGGCACAGATCAATTTTACTGTTGTTATAAACAGGCACAGATAAAGTTTACTGTTGTTATAAACAGGCCCAGATTAAGTTTATTGTTGTTATAAACAGGCCCAGATTGAGTTTACTGTTGTTATAAACAGGTCAAGATTGAGTTTACTGTTGTTATAAACAGGCCCAGATCAAGTTTACTATTGTTATAAACAGACCCATAACATGTTACTGTTGTTATAAAAAGGCCCATATCAAGTTTACTGTTATAAACAGGCCCAGAACATGTATACTGTTGTTATAAACAGGCCCAGATTAAGTTTACTGTTGTTATAAATATGCCCAGATTGAGTTTACTGTTGTTATTAACAGGCCCAGATTAAGTTTATTGTTGTTATAAACAGGCCCATAACAAGTTTACTGTTGTTATAAACAGGCCCAGAACATGTTTACTGTTGTTATCAACAGGCCCAGAACATGTTTACTGTTGTAATAATCAGGCACAGATCAATTTTACTGTTGTTATAAACAGGCACAGATAAAGTTTACTGTTGTTATAAACAGGCCCAGATTAAGTTTATTGTTGTTATAAACAGGCCCAGATTGAGTTTACTGTTGTTATAAACAGGTCAAGATTAAGTTTACTTTTGAAAAAACATGTCACCAATGTGAGATAAACTGATACATCCAGGCCGGTTATTGTTCAGGGCCTAAAGCTATAACCTTATTGGCCTAATGGTTAATGCAGTCCTGGTTATAAAATTGACTGGTCAATGAGACTTCAAAATGAGCCATGTTATGTAACATTCATTAGAGGCTAGCTTGTCGGAGAGACTAATTGTAATTGGGTCGATCGAAACTTATATTGTCATATATACGTAATTAGTGCATGACCCCTTGTTTTACAGGGGCCCATCTATTCTGGTCATGAGTTTGTTTAAACTAAATGTATATGGGATATGGTGCTGAACACACAGCTGGTTGTTAGTGTACTTGTAATTTTGTTAGTCCCATGTTGAACGAAATAGACCGAATAAAACCACACTAGTCGTGTAATTAGTAGAGCTGCTATTCGATTAAAACAATTGATTGAAATTAACACATGATTAAAAATGTTATGGCAAATTAACGTACATTTTAATCGACACAATATAAAACATTTGCTAGTATTAAAACTAGTATGTCATAATATCATAGCATAAAATTGAAATAATAAACAAGTCAGATTAATTTACGAAAGAAGTATAATTAATTGTAACAGATTTATTAAGCATTAGCATATATGTCTATTGATTTAGTTATTGAGACCAGTTTATTGACATGTATCAATCACGTCAAGTGATGCGAGTTGCTTTTTTTAATCAGCAACAATGCCAAACATTTGTTTTTCTCGTACCGTAGTTTCAGAACTAAAGACTATGTCAAACCCTGTTCCCCCCTTCTCTGACATATTTTGCAATACTTCGCCCCACGTAAGTCTTGTTTACCCTACCTTCCACTATCGTACATACCCCCTCCACTTACTATCCCTCATATGTGGCTTTTCCTTCATAAAATAAAAGTATAGCCAGAAAGTAGTTGCTCACTTGTTATTAACGCGTTTTTTTTTTTATTTTCCCCCCTTTCCCAACCCCAGCCACGTAGCGTGAAAATTCTACAGCAGGCGCCAGGCATTCTACAGGTGGGGGGGGGGCAGGTAATACATTTTACTAAGTAGAGCAAATAAGCAGAGAGGGCCAGACCAAACGCAGACGTGACAAGCAAAATGCGATAAAAAATTGTGCGCAAAAAAATGATGATACAAAATTTCTAGCATCTCGTTATTTTGATCTTTTTTATAACCATGATCGTTATATACACTTGTTATTTTTTTACCTTCAACAATACACTGTTATACCTCCACCAATACACTACAGTATATAATGTAAACTAATGAATGAAACTTTTCTCTTTTTACACCGACCAGGAAGGGAGCAAGAGGCTTACTTGTCGAAGGGCTTTATAACAAAAACATCTTCATTTTATATTACAGGTGGGGCTTTTGTTGACATATCTGGGGTGAGGGTGTGTGCGAGTTGCAACAGGGAGTGGGTGGTAGATCTACTTAATAAGTGAACGGACCTTAATTTCATATTGTTGAGTGAAATTCTGTTATTTATCGATTTGTCGGAACTTTTAGCATTTTGGTCAAATTAACGCATTTAGGGGTTGCGTTAAAAATTTTAATCGTACATTTTTCGACGCGTTAATCGCATATTAACGCTCTTTAATCAGCAGCCCTAGCAATTAGTAAAGTTAACATCAAGATTATTATGTCCCAGCTTAAAATGGGACGCAGTAAAAGAAATTAATAGTGAGCCTTAAGAATACAATTGTTAACTTTTGTTAATAATTTTACTTGATGTTACATTTTGTTATTGGTAAGTTTAAATTTATTCGAAATAGTTCACAATCGGATCGTTTTATATCACAGTTCTTTATATTGGAATAACAGAGGAGTTTACACATGATACAAGTAACTTACATGTAACAAAGGTTTTTTAAACATATAAAAGAGGCAATCGATAGCTATCAATACTATCGAAGTCCGAAACGAAAAATACGATATCAGTTAGTTGAATTACTTATAAGTCTTTAAAAGGAATGGTCACCTTACACAACAGTAAGATACAATGAACATCGCTATCGGTCTGTTCATAGAGCTCTCTCCCTCTCTCTCTCTCTCTCTCCCTCTCTCTCTCTCTCTCTCTCTCTCTCTCTCCCACTCTCTCTCTCTCACTCTCACTCTCACTCTCTCTCTCTCTCTCTCTCTCTCTCTCTCTCTCTCTCTCTCCCTCTCTCTCTCTCTCTCTCTCTCTCTCTCTCTCTCTCTCTCTCTCTTTCTCTCTCGCCTTGTCCCTAGCTCTCAAGTGAGACCTATAATCCTAAAATAAAGTCTTTCCCTTGTATACCAACGGTGTGTCATGTGTACAACAATCATTACAATCGACAAATACCAAACCCATCGCCTTCTACAAATACACCCAGTAGAGCTATTGTGTCAACCCAGCCGTAGCGTGCGGAAGGGGGGCCTTGGGGGCCGGGCCCCCCCTGCGTTTTGTCTGACCCCTTGCTTTTTTGCTTTACTTAGTAACATTCTGGAAGTTTGGATCTAGAACTGAGATTTCAGAAACGGTTGAGAAACCTCTCAATTTCAGACAGACTCTGGCATACTGTCATGTAAATCAATATTGCATGCTGTATAAATGACTAATCATAAATATGAAAATTTTTAATCGTCGCAGCTATGATAGAGACAAACTGAAACGTCTGTCATTGTAATGGTGTACAGGTCATCTTCTGACTAAACGAAACATTTTCAAAAATTCTGAATCGATTATTTATCTTTTAAATCATTGCTCCAAATTTCATTTAAGATTTACGGAAAACTTGGTTTCTTCAATATTGACTCTATTGGAAAGTCCAAACAATTTATTACAGTCCAAATAAATGGATTTACTGAATGCCAGTACACTGATTGATTCGGTTCTAGAGTCAGTTAAGAAATTACCTATTAATGAAGAGTTTAAGAAATTATTTGATTTGATATTTGTAAAAAAAAACTCTCAAATACTAGGTCTTACAACGATAGCAAATAACTTGACAGATAAGACACCCACTTCTCAGAATACAAAATATACTAGAACAGCTAGGGTGTCATGTCAGCTAGATACAGCAACTATGTTATTACTGAAAAAAAATTCAAATTCTACCAGTACCAGATCAG
>JAGDYQ010000067.1:1526413-1671577 GCA_021962125.1 Bulinus truncatus | reverse complement strand
GTCACAAACTGTCACACTTTCTTATACCCCCCCCCCCTTGGAGCGTGCCGTACTTTTTGGACGGCCCCTAATTTACTAATAACGATATGTAAAGGAATTTTAACAGGAGTGGGCAAACTTTTTTATCAGTGGGCCACAATGGGTTCCAAGAGCTGATGGATTGAGTGATTATATTAAATGATATAAATTAAAGGTAAACATCACAGATAAAATCTAGCAGAGGAGAGCAAAGATCTGGTGGGATCAAACAGACAGACAATACTTCGCCCGCGAGCCGCAGCATACCAATGTTTAAATTAGAACGTACACAACTTTTTGTTTCCGGAAATCATTTGATGGATTATATAAATAAATCTAATAAAGCTGTTTCTCTTCTCATTTTTATTGGAACATAATGACTTAATAATGAGTTAATAATGAGTTAATGTTTGTTAAATTTAATTTTTTTCCGATGTCTTTGGAATGATATAAAAGAAAGAACGTTCTGGAACAAACCAAAGGTATTGAAACATTAGGACGGATTAGATGGCCGTTATTCTGGTGTCTTCTCCTGGCCTGGTTCTTGGTATTTCTGTGTCTGAGTAAAGGCGTCAAGTCGTCTGGAAAGGTAATCATTTCATTTATTTTCTTGATTTAATTTAGAAAATAATTTTGTATTATTGTCTATTTGTTGTTCATGGGCCCTATAATTAACTTCTATCCTCACACAATAAACATGGGCCCGATAATTAACTATTATACTCACACAATAAACATGGGCCCTATAATTAACTACTATCCTCACATAAATAGCATGGGCCCTATAATTAACTACTATCCTCGCCCAATAAACATGGGCCGTGTAATTAACTTCTATCCTCGCACAATAAACATTGGCCGTATAATTAACTTCTATCCTCGCACAATAAACATGGGCCGTGTAATTAACTTCAATCCTCGCACAATAAACATGGGCCGTATAATTAACTTCTATCCTCGCACAATAAACATGGGCTGTGTAATTAACTTCTATCCTCGCACAATAAACATGGGCCCTATAATTAACTTCTATCCTCGCACAATAAACATGGGCCGTATAATTAACTTCTATCCTCGCACAATAAACATGGGCCCTATAATTAACTTCTATCCTCGCACAATAAACATGGGCCCTATAATTAACTTCTATCCTCGCACAATAAACATGGGCCGTGTAATTAACTTCTATCCTCACACATTTAACATGGGCCCTGTTATTAACAAACTATCCTCACACAATTAACATGGGCCTTATAGTTAACTATATCCTCACACAATTAATATGGGCCCTGTAGTTAACTTCTATCCTCACACAATTAACATGGGCCTTATAGTTAACTACTATCCTCACACAATTACCATGGGCCCTATAAATAATTACTATCATCGCATAATTAATATGGGCCCTATAATTAACAACTATCCTCACCGATGTAATATGTGGCATGAAGGACTGATGTAATGAAAGAAATGATGGACTGATGTAGTGTTTGGCTTGATGGACTGCTGTAGTTTGTGGCATGATGGACTGATGTAGTTTGTGGCATGATGGACTGAAGTAGTATGTAACATGATGGTCTGATGTAGTCTGTGGCATGATGGACTGATGTAGTGTGTGGTATGATGGACTGATGTAAAAAAAAAAAAGTACTTTATATAAATACTATTACTACAAAAAAAAGTTAGGTTCCCTTAACCCTAGAGGGACGTCGGGGTAGATGAATTGTAGAACCTGTGTGTTTCTTTATCCACGGCACATATATATATATATATAATTTTGTAGCTAGCACAACGCACAGTAGCCTTTACTTAGCAAACTGAAGTTGTGATCGACGATCGAACCCGGGACTCACAATAGACAGCAGGACGCTTAACACAGGTGGCCATCCGTTATTACTGCAAAGCCAAACATTAAAATTTGGGAAGAGTTGGGGGTTATAATAGAGAGTTTGACGGGGCTGTAATTTCATATAACGTCACCCGTCCCCGCATAGTTTGAACCACCCCCACCCACTCCAGTCAAATTCTATTCCATCCCCACCCGTCCATAGCCATACAGACCCGTACCTGCTGAAATAAACATAATATGACAATATGTTTAATCTAGTTACAAACACTGACCATACATTAAAATTTTAAAAAATATAAATATCCAGTCAATGAACAAGAAAATTGATTTCAGAACGAATGATTCAACAGATAAAAATTTTTGAAATGGATGCATCAAATTTATATTTTATAAGAAAAAAACTACAAATTTATATGTAAACAAATAAAGACTCGTAAAGAAGAAATAGGTTTATTGCCGGGATATCGTTGAAAGAGAGCATCTCTTATCTCCACACATATCCACAAATTGGTATTATTCAAACTACTAAATATTAATCTTTCTCAAACCGTTTCCCTGTGAACTTTAAGCGGTCCTAGAATCAAACTCAGTATACCATTAAAAATTGTTTTCAATACACATCGCATGACTATGTGTGTTTTCTCTTCAATAGTGGAGTTATTTTTGCAAACAATTGTCCTCAATTTTTGGCACATTTGAATTTGAAAAGGTTCGCTTACCTCGGGGAGAAGATTAATGCAAATATTTAGCAAGAAAAAAATCTTTATTGTTCCACGCCTTAAAAATGTTGAGATACATTGTTTGAACTGATAAATCCAGATGTAGTGACGGGCGATATTTTGTTTGTGTCCCTATAATGTAGTGACACGGAAATAGCTACATGGTACACAGACAAATTAATTATGGCAACTAGTAAAAAGGAAATTCATGTTTCAGTGCAGCTACATCAATTATTTACAGGTTGTATATTTTACTTCCTTGTTTCCCTACATTGTGTTGACAATTATTTGCAGGTTGTATATTTTACTTCCTTGTTTCCCTACATTGTGTTGACGATTCTACTCGTCAGGGGCGTCACTTTGCCAGGAGCCAATATTGGAATAAAGTTTTACGTCATTCCAGACTGGTCCAAGCTGCTGGAGTTCAAGGTTTGGGGAGATGCAGCAGTACAAATATTTTACTCTGTGGGCATGGCTTGGGGCTCACTTGTAACAATGGCCAGTTATAACACGTTTAAACATAATGTCTTCAGGTACATTTGAATCCTGTTAGTTGTTAATGAACATTTTTATTGCATGAGTCATTGAGAAAATGTCAAAGTATGTATGTCTTAAAAAATATATATTGTGCTACTATCACAAATATTTAATGTGCTACTGTCACAAATATCTACTGAGCTTATATCATAAATATCTACTGTGCTACTATAACAAATATTTATTGTGCTACTATCACAAGTATCTACTGTACTACTATCACAAATATCTACTGTGCTTATATCATAAATATCTACTGTGCTACTATCACAAATTTTAGTATGATGTTCTACAATTAAAACAATTTAATGTGCTACAATCACAATGTATGATGTGATACCATCACAATGTTTGATGTGACACCATCACAATGATGTGCTTACCATCACAATGGTTGATTGGTCCATGGGCCTCATCATCTCATATATCTATGGGCCTCATCATCTTATATATATATGGGCCTCATCATCGTATATATATATATGGGCCTCATCATCTTATATATCTATGGGCTTCATCATCTTATATATCTATGGGCCTCATCATCTTATATATCTATGGGCCTCATACTCTGCATATCTGGTAAATGATGTGGTCAATATACTCTGCTGTCTTTTATATGGACAATGATTCTGTAAATATGCTCTGCTGGGGGTTCGATGGACAATGCATTAGTTAATATATTTTCATCTTGTTACGTCTGGGTCAGCGCCTGATAGTTTCTACAATACAACATCTATAGAGCAGCGACTGATAGTTGTTTCTGCAATACGACATCTATAGAGCAGCGACTGATAGTTGTTTCTGCAATACGACATCTATAGAGCAGCGACTGATAGTTGTTTCTGCAATACGACATCTATAGAGCAGCGACTGATAGTTGTTTCTGCAATACGACATCTATAGAGCAGCGACTGATAGTTGTTTCTGCAGTACGACATCTATAGAGCAGCGACTGATAGTTGTTTCTGCAATACCACATCTATAGAGCAGCGACTGATGGTTTCTGAAATAAAAAAAAAAACAAATTATACCACATTCATTGAAAAGCGATAATTTTGACAATGAACGTCCGATTTTTTTTAAACAAACCTTATACTATGGTGTCTCCAACATCATGAAAAAACTTAACATCACTATGTTTGAGACATTTGGAAGTTTATTTGTAATGTTTTATTTTTCAATTTGAAGTTTCAACTAAGTACAGGTGCATACATATTTACTATAAACTATTCATTTCAATTCAATAGCTGATCGTTTAAATGTCGTTATTGTGCAAAGCCTTTAGAAAGAAAATTATTAGTGTCAATATTATAATCATTGAAAAGTATTTATTGACTCTGAACTTAGAACACGTCCGATACTTTTCTCTACGTGCAAAGCCTACATTATATAATTTATAATATTGAATTAAACTAATATCTTTTAGCAGGTAACGGAAAAATCTAGTGGATTCGTCTCAGAATGACCTCAGAAAATTCTTTTTGTGCAATTAACCACTACATATGTATCAGGCTCATCGCCAAGGAGCTATGCAGCCCGAACATTTCTCAGTGACCCAAGCCTTGGCGCTTTCAAAATGTATTCATTAATTTTCTGCAGAAAATGGAAGAATGAGATGAGAATTTCCAGTTTTCATCTTTTTTAGAAGCCTCGAAATTTCTAGCTTCAGACTTGCTAACATGTTTATAAAATATTCAATAATTTATGTAATAATGTCAAGACGTAATGCTATTTGTCTTTTGTCACGTTGACATCCACTTTACAACAGGGACGCTATGATTGTCCCCATAGTAAACTGCTGCACTAGTGTCTTCGCCGGGTTCGTGATCTTCTCTGTCCTGGGTTACATGGCTCATACAACCAACACTGCAATACATCAGGTTGTGGATCAGGGCCCTGGACTTATATTTGTTGGTTACCCAGAGGCCATTAGCAAGTTGCCATTACCTCATTTGTGGTCAGTGCTATTTTTCCTCATGATCTTGACTGTGGGTATAGATAGCCAAGTAAGTTAATTGGTTTCATTTTTTTCATGATTTACATAATAATTCTACCATAAATATCAACAAAATATTACTATTTAATACTGTTATGAAAGGACGAAACAATCATTTAATTATTGCTGAAACTACAGTCACAAATAAGTTGAATCAATCGAATACTAACATTCATTATTTGTCATCATCTGTTTAACCAGTTCGGAATGTTCGAAACAATAACTAGTGCTTTCGTAGACGAGTATCCTCGAGTTCTTCACAGGAGAAAAACTCTTCTGACAGGAACCTTGTGTCTGGTTGAATTCTCTCTAGGGATCCCCATGATTTGTCAGGTTATATAGTTGTGTCAGGTCATTTGTCTCTTATATCTTTGTGTCGGGTTATGTGTCTGTTATATCGGTGTGCCATGTCATGTGTCTGTTAAATCAGTGCACCAGGTCATGTGTCTGTTATATCAATGCGCCAGGTCATGTATCTGTTATGTCGGTGTGCCAGATCATGTGTCTGTTATGTATGTATGCCAGGTCATGTGTCTGTTATATGTGTGCAAGGTCAATTGTCTGTTATGTCTGTGTGTCAGGTGATGTGTCTGTTATGTCTGTGTGTCAGGTCATGTATCTGTTATATCTGTGTGCCAGGTGATGTGTCTATTATATCGGTGTGCCATGTCATGTGTCCGTTATATCTGTGTGCCAGGTCATGTGTCTGTTATATCTGTGTGCCAGGTCATGTGTCTGTGTATCAGGTCATGTGTCTGTTATGTCTGTGTACCAGGTCAATTGTCTCTTATGTCTGTGTGCCAGGTCATGTGTCTATTATGTCTGTGTGCTAGGTTATGTATCTGTTATGTCCGTGTGCCAGGTCATGTGTCTGTTATGTCTGTGTGCCAGGTCATGTATCTGTTATATCTGTGTGCCAGGTGATGTGTCTGTTATATCGGTGTGCCATGTCATGTGTCCGTTATATCTGTGTGCCAGGTCATGTGTCTGTTATATCTGTGTGCCAGGTCATGTGTCTGTGTATCAGGTCATGTGTCTGTTATGTCTGTGTACCAGGTCAATTGTCTCTTATGTCTGTGTGCCAGGTCATGTGTCTATTATGTCTGTGTGCTAGGTTATGTATCTGTTATGTCCGTGTGCCAGGTCATGTGTCTGTTATGTCTGTGTGCCAGGTCATGTATCTGTTATGTCGGTGTGCCATATCATGTGTCTGTTATGTATGTATGCCAGGTCATGTGTCTGTTATATCGGTGTGCAAGGTCAATTGTCTGTTATGTCTGTGTGTCAGGTCATGTGTCTGTTATGTCTGTGTGTCAGGTCATGTATCTGTTATATCTGTTTGCCAGGTCATGTGTCTGTTATATCGGTGTGCCATGTCATGTGTCTATTATATCTGTGTGCCAGGTCATGTGTCTGTTATGTCTGTGTGCCAGGTCATGTATCTGTTATGTCGGTGTGCCAGATCATGTGTCTGTTATGTATGTATGCCAGGTAAATTGTCTGTTATATCGGTGTGCAAGGGCAATTGTCTGTTATGTCTGTGTGTCAGGTCATGTGTCTGTTATGTCGGTGTGCCAGATCATGTGTCTGTTATGTATGTATGCCAGGTCATGTGTCTGTTATATCGGTGTGCAAGGTCAATTGTCTGTTATGTCTGTGTGTCAGGTCATGTGTCTGTTATGTCTGTGTGTCAGGTCATGTATCTGTTATATCTGTGTGCCAGGTCATGTGTCTGTTATATCTGTGTGCCAGGTCATGTGTCTGTTATATCGGTGTGCAAGGTCAATTGTCTGTTATGTCTGTGTGTCAGGTCATGTGTCTGTTATGTCTGTGTGTCAGGTCATGTTTCTGTTATATCTGTGTGCCAGGTCATGTGTCTGTTATATCTGTGTGCCAGGTCATGTGTCTGTTATATCGGTGTGCCATGTCATGTGTCCGTTATATCTGTGTGCCAGGTCATGTGTCAGTCATATCGGTGTGCCAGGTCATGTGTCTGTTATGTCTGTGTGCCAGGTCCATTGTCATTTATGTCTGTGTGCCAGGTCATAAGTCTGTTATGCCTGTGTGTCAGGTCATGTATCTGTTATGCCGGTGTGCAAGATCAATTGTCTGTTATGCCTATGTGTCAGGTCATGTGTCTGTTATGTCGGTGTGCAAGGTCAATTGTCTGTTATGTCTGTGTGTCATGTCATGTGTCTGTTATGTCTATGTGTCAGGTCATGTGTCTGTGTTGTCTGTGTGTCAGGTCATGTGTTTTTATGCCTGTGTATCAGGTCATGTATATGTTATGTCCGTGTGCCAGGTCATGTGTCTGTTATGTCTGTGTGCCAGGTCATGTGTTTTTTATGTCGGTGTGCAAGGTCAATTGTCTGTTATGTCTATGTGTCAGGTCATGTGTCTGTTATGTCGGTGTGGAAGGTGAATTTTCTATTATGTCTGTGTGTCAGGTCATGTGTCTGTTATGTGTATGTGTCAGGTCATGTGTCTGTTATGTCTGTGTGTCAGGTCATGTGTTTGTTATGCCTGTGTGTCAGGTCATGTGTCTGTTATGACTGTGTGCTAGGTCATGTGTCTGGTACATAAGTGTGCCAGGTCATGTGATCTGTGTGCCAGGTTAGCTGTCTGATATGTCTGTGTCAGGTTAGTTATCTGTTATGTCTGTATTCCAGGTCAATATTCTGTTTTGTCTGTGTGCCAGGTCATGTGTCTGTTATGTCTGTGTGTCAGTTCATGTGTCTTTTATACCTGTGTGTCAGTTCATGTGTCATTTATGTCTGTATGCCAGGTCATGTTTCTGTTCAATCGGTGTGCAAGGTCAATTGTCTGTTATATCGGTGTGCCAGGTCATATGTCTCTTATGTATGTGTGCCAGGTCAATTGTCTATTATGTCTGTGTGCCATATCAATTGTCTGTTATGTCTGTGTGTAATGTCATGTGTCTGTTATGCCTGTGTGTCAGGTCATGTATCTGTTATGTCGGTGTGCCAGATCATGTGTCTGTTATGTATGTGTGTCAGATCATGTATCTGTTATATCTGTGTGCCAGGTCATGTGTCTGTTATAGCGGTGTGCCATGTCATATGTCTGTTATCTCTGTGTGCCAGTTCATGTGTCCGTTATATTGGTGTGCCAGGTCATGTGTCTGTTATAGCGGTGTGCCATGTCATATGTCTGTTATCTCTGTGTGCCAGTTCATGTGTCCGTTATATTGGTGTGTCAGGACATGTGTCTGTTTTATCGGTGTGCAAGGTCATGAGTCTGTTATGTCTTTGTGCCATGTCATGTGTCTATAATATCGATGTGCCTGGTCAATTGTCTTTTGTCTGTGTGCCAGGTCATGTATCTGTTATTGTCACAGATGGGTTCACTCTAGACATTATAAAATAAAGGTAGACGTGGTCGACGGTCAAAAATTGTGTTTATTGATGAACATAATAGAATGAAAGGAATACAAATGAATATACATATATATATATATATATATATATATATATATATATATATATATATATATATACATATATAATCCAGTGAAGTAATATAAATTAGGCCAACACACTAAACTTTAAGTTCAAATATCCAGACTCTGAATTCACAACATATTATCCCCATATGAAAATATCACACTCCACCTTAGAAGTAAAAGTAGGTCCTCTCACCTCGAGAGACCTGTGTACACTGCTACAATTTCTCATTCTTCCCCTTTCTCCACCTGGACATTCACTCACTTCAATCTCACTATTTATTTCACAAACACACTGAGTTCATGCACAGCTTAGTCACACACACAACACACAAAACACATCCATGACAGTTATATTGCTGTGCCAGGTCATGTGTCTGTTATATCGGTGTGCCAGGTCATGTGTCTGTTATATCGGTGTGCAAGGTCATGTGTCTGTTATGTCTGTGTGCCAGTTCATGTGTCCGTTATATTGGTGTGCCAGGTCATGTGTCTGTTATATCTATGTATCAGGTCATGTGTCTGTTTTATCCGTGTGCAAGGTCATGTGTCTGTTATGTCTGTGTGTCAGGTCATGTGTGTATTATATCGGTGTGCCAGGTCATGTGTGTGTTATATCGGTGTGCAAGGTCATGTGTCTGTTATGTCTGTGTGTCAGGTCATGTGTCTTATGTCGGTAGTCGTTGTGTCAGGTCATGTGTCTGTTATGTCTGTGTGTCAGGTCATGTGTCTGTTATATCGGTGTGCCAGGTCATGTGTCTGATATATAGGTGTGCAAGGTCATGTGTCTGTTATATCGGTGTGCAAGGTCAATTGTCTGTTATGTCTGTGTGTCAGGTGATGTGTCCGTTATGTCTGTGTGTCAGATCATGTATCTGTTATATCTGTGTGCCAGGTCATGTGTCTGTTATAGCGGTGTGCCATGTCATATGTCTGTTATCTCTGTGTGCCAGTTCATGTGTCCGTTATATTGGTGTGCCAGGTCATGTGTCTGTTATGTATGTGTGCCATATCAATTGTCTGTTATGTCTGTGTGTCAGGACATGTGTCTGTTTTATCGGTGTGCAAGGTCATGAGTCTGTTATGTCTGTGTGCCATGTCATGTGTCTATAATATCGATGTGCCTGGTCAATTGTCTTACATCTGTGTGCCAGGTCATGTGTCTGTTATATTGCTGTGCCAGGTCATGTTTCTGTTATATCGGTGTGCAAGGTCATGTGTCTGTTATGTCTGTGTGCCAGGTCATGTGTCTGTTATGTCTGTGTGTCATGTCATGTATCTGTTATGTCGGTGTGCAAGGTCAATTTTCTGTTATGTCTGTGTGCCAGGTCATGTACCTGTTATGTCTGTGTGCCAGGTCATGTGTCTGTTATATCTATGTGCCAGGTCATGTGTCTGTTTTATCCGTGTGCAAGGTCATGTGTTTGTTATGTCTGTGTGCCAGGTCATGTGTCTGTTATATCGGTGTGCAAGGTTATGTGTCTGTTATGTCTGTTTGTCAGGTCATGTGTGTATTATATCAATGTGCCAGGTCATGTGTGTGTTATATCGGTGTGCAAGGTCATGTGTCTGTTATGTCTGTGTGCCAGGTCATGTTTCTGTTATGTCGGTAGTCGTTTTGTCAGGTCATGTGTCTGTTATGTCTGTGTGCCATGTCATGTGTCTATAATATCGATGTGCCTGGTCAATTGTCTGTTATGTCTGTGTGTCAGGTCATGTGTCTGTTATATCGGTGTGCCAGGTCATGTGTCTGATATATCGGTGTGCTAGGTCATGTGTCTGTTATATCTGTGTGTCAGTTTCGTTATTGGTGTGTCAGGTCATTTGCTTGTCAAATTTTTGTGTTTGCTTAGTCGTAATTTATTCAGTGAAAAATGTTTCTTTTAATTATGTAACAAGGATAAATAGTTTAATATA
This sequence comes from Bulinus truncatus, assembly GCA_021962125.1. Classification (NCBI taxonomy): domain Eukaryota; kingdom Metazoa; phylum Mollusca; class Gastropoda; family Planorbidae; genus Bulinus; species Bulinus truncatus. The sequence continues at coordinate 1,661,075 of JAGDYQ010000067.1, read as the reverse complement.
AAACAATAATAAATAATTCAATATGTAACGTTCATAAATAGTTTAAATAAATAGTTCAATGTGTTGCCCCAATAAATAGCCCAATATGTAACAATAAATAGGTCAAATAAATACCTCAGTTTTACACAGGTGTTGTTTTTTTTTTAAATACAGCATCATAAAATACAGATACGTGCAAAATAAATCATATCACTTTGCTTTAGTTTTTAAAATTGAATTAATTATTTGTTAAAATCATATTTCCGTTCCTGCGTTTAATAGTGATATAAATAGTAATTTTTTTACAAAATAATATCAAAATCCCCGACGTCATCCTGTTATATAACGTCAACTGCGATTGGTTGATATAGGGGAGATAGAGTGCTTTCCTGCTCCCCCATCCCCAACAGTAGCATATAAAATTCTTGTTAGTGGAAGTTCCTAGGAACTGTACCGCGGTTGTAGTTTATCATGGTGAGGCTCTGTCTGGGTGCGTAAAAATGAGATGCTAATTAGAGCACGATGGAACAACATTTGTTGTACCCAATTATTGAGTATTATTTTGTCATTGGATGCAAATAGAGTAATGGGAAGTGGGTTAAAAACTGATTACAAAATAATATCTATAATAGACATACAGACAAACAGGCAATGAGATATTTATAAACCGACAGAGCGACCGAAGGAAATGCGTGTAAAAAGTTTAAATATAACCTCTTGGGTTTCCGTAAGTTTCATGACTAAATATAACCTCATTGGTGTCAAGGTCCCCTTGCGAGGTCCCTGCGGTCGTTGTCTATTGGTATGATCACCTACTGAGTTCTGGCCAGCAATTACATTTGTCCAAGCCACGTGGTTTTACAGGACGCGCACAACACAATAAAGAAATGAGTACACAACTCCAATGTAAATGTAACACAACGAGTATTTATTTACATTAGAAAAATAAAGACAATTTGTCCTTAAAAGGACAATAGCATCATCGGCTAATACACACATTAGGGTGTCCCAAAAAAATGAAGTTTTGAAATGTTGATGTCTCACCCCACAGAATATGTCTGTATGGTAACAGTAGTTAACGTGCAAAATTTCAGCTCATTTGGACAATGTTTAGAGGTCCCCCAAGAGGTTTAAAGTTCCAGATTTTGGTGTAAAATCATTCGCGGTCAAATCTAATACAGCGTTAATGTTGCATTATATGCGAAACTGATATATTAAGTAACAAATTGATGATGAGAATTGTTTATGATGTTAAATGAAACAGAATATATAAATCTTGAATGGTTTATATTTTTAAATTTGAAATTTAAGTAAAAAATTATGAAAAACAAAGTTTTATTAATTTTGTCAAGTTAATTCTTGAATCAATGTCAATCTGCTTGAAAAATAATAATAATAAGCAATGCAAATAAGCATTCCTGCTATTTATTTTGTACTTTGTACTGTAGGGTAGACAAAAATTTAAAAAACTTCTTCAAATTTAAATTTTAGCCAGCTGTTCACGATTACACTCTGCAAAATTTTTCCGATGTTTTTCAACCACTTGGAGTGAAAATTGTCGTTGTTCTTCATTCTTGGTGATACTGTCATTGAAAGTTTGTATCAATGCTACACTTCGCTCTGCAGAGTCATTGATACAGGCCAAATTCTTTACAAAATCTGCTGCAACTTTAAAAGATGGTGTATCTGACCAGGCTTCAACAGGAACATCTAGAAAACTGGCATCAATGTTGGATGTTTCAAAAAATGTGGTAGAAGCACGCAAATCAACAACACTTTTTGATAGTGTTTTTATGAGATGCGGTCCACGTTCTGTTTGCATTGTCCGAACAAGGCCAGTTTTTTTTTTGTCCGACAAAAGGGTTTAAAAAAACGCAAGCGTCGACAGTTACGGACTCAAATACCACGAGTGACGCACCATCATTTTCAATCCAGTCGATCGAAGAACAGCATCATTATATTCGTATAAACGCTTTATCAACAAGATATCATTCACAGGTGCATCTGCGGTGAGCCTGCATGAAAACCATGATTGAAGATAAACACATATGGTAAACCGATTAAAGCGCTGAATACCTTGTAATTCTCGAGCTGTTAACTGAAAGATGGTTTCGTTACCTGCAAACAATAGTTTGATTTTCAATGCATAGATTGCTTTCGCCATCCACCTTGCTCTATGTAGGGCACCAGGTCTGCGAATGCTGACATCAACCTCCAACCCAACCATTTGTGCAGCAAGCAGAAGAAATTCCAAATAATCATCATGTGAATGACTGAGCTCAAGTTGACATTTGATAAATTCTTTAATCGAATCAGACACAATTATCAAAGGGGCGGATCTGGCTTCGGGTGTGTGGTTTAATTCTGGCCATTTTTCTCGAAACCTCTTAAAAAACAAAATCTCTGGTCCAGTGGATGGTCCAAGACAAACATTGAATGCATCGGAAAGGAGTACTTCCAACATGTGATGACGGCATGCCATCCATAATAGATTACGTCCCAGCGCTACTTCTTACACAGTGCAAGCTCCATTGAGTCTTCCAGTATTGGAAGCCGTAGTGTCGAAGCACATGCCGATGACCATAGATTCGCACTTCCAGGATTTGCTATGTTCATATACTGCATCAGCAGCTGCCCTTCCTGACCCGGACCCGGATGCTAACTTGGGAACACCAAGAAGCTTTGTAGTGCCATCGACAAGTGACGAGAGCAGGACAGGTAATCGATCGCCGTTGTTGGTAACATGTCCGGTAACATCGGGCAATAGCTTACCATCCCAATGTACAATTGATTTTGAGGGAATATAGTCTTCTTTTATACATGCTGCAGCTTGTTGACGACAAAGCTTGCGATGACGATGCATTGTGCTCTTGGAAAATACTGTGTCAGATGTCGGAACACCAGCTTTGTTGAATGTGGATGCAAGTATCATTGTTGGTTTTCTAATGCTCGTGTTCGTTCTGTCCAGCACTGCAGCAACTTTTGGTGATATGATGCCTGACAATTTAGCATGCTTAGTTTAAAAAAATTAAATCTTCAAAAAATATGCACATTGCTTAAATTTTGCACATTAGGTATTTTATATGTTTTCTAGCATTTATTACATTTTCTAATTAAGAATCACACAATTTCAACTCTAGTTAACGGTAGCAATGAGATAAATATAAGTATATTTAAACTTCATTGTATTCATCTATGGCATGCAAAAACTGCAAATTATTTGAGCCATGATCCGTCTGGATTTTTATGTTGGCCTGATACTGGAATTTTAAAAGCTCTTGGGGGACCTCTAAATGTTGTTCAAATGAGCTACAACTTCACCAATTCACTCATTGTACCCAAGAGACACATTTCAGGGGGTGAGACACCAAAGATTTAAGAAAAAAAATTTTCGAGCATTTTTGGGACACCCTAACACACATATTACGAACCAAATATATTACACCGAATTACCTGGGGTGGGTAGTCCTTACAAGAACTCAGATCTGTGGTGGTCGAACATCTTGTTTCTGCCGCACTAACAGCCTGGTTTCCCCACCCCAGCTAGAGTCTGAGCTCGACTTCTCTGTTCGACTGATCAGCGCTGACTGACTAATTCTGACTGAAAGTTCCGACACGCACATCGGATCTCCCAACATTCGTGCCGAGACTTCCGCTTCACTGACCAATCGCAGTGACCGTGTACGTCACACCCATCACTCGTGCCTACACGCGTGATCAATAAAGGGACACTCCTGTCTCGCCCCTTTCCGCTTGAATACAACAAGGGCATAGATTATCTCCCTATAGTCATTCTCTTCCCAGGTGACGGAAAGTGATAAGTGGGTGCTAGACAGACTGACCACAGTGGGAACACCTGGGAAGACAAGCCTTTGTTTATCCTATATATTTATATTATTTCCCCCTCGGGTGATGAAAACAGGGTTAACTAAATCACAGAATGTGACAATTGGTTTCCGTAAGTTTTCATGGCTTAACTTGCCAAAATTGTCCAAAAAAATGGGTAACGCCAACCCCCTCACTAACACATTTAAAAAAAAAATCTCCCGCTAAGTGTTTCTTAATTGGAAAAAACTCTACATTGACCTAACATCTATCTATCTATATATATATATATATATATATATATATATATATATATATATATATATATATATATAAAGCAAATTCGAGAACGACGGTGCGCAGGACTATTTATAGATGTGTGGAATTCTCGATCACAGACGACATCAGTGAAAAATGAGGGAGGTGGGGGAGGGGGGCTGAGAGAAAAAAACACTATAGTGTGCTGAGAATAGCTTGATCACAGCAAGCAAGCGTGTTTCAGAATACGTAACAGAAAGCAAATCTCGCGTAGCTTTCTGATTTCATGTCTAGACAGTGGAAAATGAGGGAATGATGTACATAAAATAACATTAGAATGTCAACTGATTATTGTAAATAAAAAAAACACACTTAATAATGCATCTACGTGTAAAGAAAGTAATATCTAACTAATTTCCAATCATTCAACGTTGAAGTATAGATAATAAAATATTAGGTATGGTGGAATCTTTTGTTTTGATTTCTTTGTGCTGCTGCTTTGGGGAAAATCACTATTAAGTAAATTATAAATGTGTATGACGCTTTACAAACAAATGTTAACTGTTTCAAAATATGTACGCATTACAAAAAAATAATAATTAATATCTATATGTACTGAATAGTGTAGGTACTGTAGGATGAAGGTTAGACGAAAAGAATTCTTATGCTGTGTTATGCAAGTCTAAAAAATACAATGCAGAGACTGCCATGACTTGAATGAACAAAAAAAGTTACATCAAATAACACTAAAGTGTGATGGGGTAAGGGGGTGGATTGAGGCAGACAAAAAGGGAACCAAAAAAAAAAAATAAAACACCCACCACCCGAAATATGTTTGTTAGAAACTGAATGAAAAAAAGATTACAATTTTTAAAAAAATCATGATCTTACAAAAAAAGGCATTAATATATAAAACCAATACAGAGAATTCAGTCTGGCAGCTTATCGAGAATCAAGGCACACAAAGAATTAAGTAAAAATCTGTAAACAACAAAATAAAAAAAAAAGATTATTACATGAATTACATTGATTGATAAGGCGGTGTATGCTAGCCACGGGACGGCTAGTTGTATGTAGATTATAAAGATTCGGTGGAGTCTGGAGTGAGAGAAAAAGAGAAAGATAGGAGGAAGGTGGAGGGAAAATGCTCTTAGAGTGCTGCGAATAGCTACGGTTTGAGAACCACTTAAGTATTGACTCGAAGCCAAAAATAAATATGTTTATCTAAGTATATATATATTAGAGCTGCTGTTCGATTAAAAAAATTGATCGAAATTAACGCATGATTAAAAATTTTAATCGCAAATTAACGCACATTTTAATCGACACAATATATCTGAACTAATGACGTATGTCAACCCCTCTTCCCTCCCTCCCTGTCATATTTTGCTTCACTTCGCCCACACGTAAGTCTGTTTACCCTACCCTCCATTTACCATTTCAAAAAAAAAATACACACGTCATTTATATCTCAAATGTAACTTTTCTTGCATAAAATAATAGTATAGCCAGAAAATTGTCGCTCACTTATTATTAACGCGTTTTTTTTTCTTTATTCCTTCCCCCTTTCCCCACCAAGTCACATTTTTAACACACTCTCTCTCCACTTAAAGATGTCCCAAAAACATGTTGACACCGGTTCCATTGTTTCAAACTAGGAGTACGCGTCAGAAAGGACAACCACAGTCACCGAGTTGAAGGACACATTTACTTTTGATCTTCTTTTGAAGTTTTTACTTTTCGCGTAAATGTATATAAATGTTACTCTTATATTCTTTCATTTATTTACTTTCATACTATAAACTATTTGTTCAATGTTTTAGTGAACAACAGAAAAGAAAATTTTATTTTTTTATCTGTCTGTCAGTTAAATTAAATAGTATCTTGTAGAATGACACTCTTTAATGTTACCGTTTCAAACGTTCAAAGCAAAATTTTGACAGGTCGGCTTTCATTTTTTATCTTCTGTTCTTCTTTTGTGTGTCAACATTAAAAATTCTTTCTTTGGTTTCATTTTGGTTATAGCAACAGTTGTATCAGATTGTTTGCCGGTCTAACTCTAAGAGAAAAATCTATTGATGTTTTTATTGCTATATACAAAGCACAAACGAAAATATGCCTTTCTTTCCATCATATCGACACCGCTAGTTTCAGAACGTTAATTAATATAAAAAATTAAATTTAGCTCAGTATCACAATAATTCTGAAAAATACATACACTGTCTCGTGTACTGATGTCTGCATAGCATAGTCTAGACCAGGCTTGCGGAGCCGGAGCCGAGCAGCCGAGAGCCCCTACTTTTTGCTGGAGCCGGAGCCGGAGCGGAAATAATATGGCAGCTCCGCGGCTCCCGAATGTTTTTTTTTACAGCAGAATTTTTTTTTTAGCTTTAAAATTCCAAATTTGTTTGATTGTTTGCCTCCTACAATTTGAAATGTTGTTAATTTTACGAACGCCATAACAGTAACATCGTTAAAATGATAGCGAAATTTTTTTAATGGCATGCTATTTTGTTATATATAAAGTTAAAACAGTTTTATTTCATAGAATAATTGTATCAATCATTTAAAATAAATTTTTACTAAGACGGCAAATAGAAAGCGTCATTTCGTATTATTATTTGACCGCGAATCAGGCCCGTAGCGTGTGTGGGGGCCCTTGCAGTTTGTCTAGCCCCTCTCTGCTTATTTGCTCTACTTAGTAAAATGTATTTACCTGCCTCCCCCCCCCCCGCTATTGCCTGGCCCCTGTTGTAGAATGCCTGGCCCCTGCTGTAGAATTTTCACGCTACGGGGCTGCCGCGAATTTGTAATAAACTAAAAACAAAATGGTCGCTTTCTGTACTTAACAATTTTATTATGAACAGAATATCTGAAATAGAGTAGATAAATTTATAAGGCTGTGGCTATACGGACCCAGGTCCCAATAAAATCCGATTGTTATTCGGACCAGTGGCAAATATGCACTAAGCTTAGCTATATTTAAACTTTATTAGACGGAACCCGAAAAAATAATAATACAGAGTCCGCTTAGTGGAACCCTAGACACCGAGTAACGATTAAATCATACAATTCAAACAATTATAAAAAAAACAATAATAAAGTTTATGTATAGCTAAGCTAAGTGCATATTTGCCATGGGTCCGAATAACAATCAGACTTTATTGGGACGGGGTCCGAATAAAAATCGGAGTTTATTGGTACCCGGGTCCGAATAGTCACTTCAAATTTATAAATAATAAATATAAATACTGAAGTCTTTAAAATATTTTAAATAATGTATCATTTTACAATATGCTAATTTGATCATTGAAATAACTTTTTATTACTTATGAAAATGGCGACTAGTGAAATCTCGGTCGAAAATAATGATATGATTCTGGATGCACTGAAATGGTTTGTTTTTAGTAAAACCGACATGCGTATATTTTTCAAGTTCCTGACTATGGGGCAGCCCCGTAGCGTGAAAATTCTACAGCAGGGGCCAGGCATTCTACAGCAGGGGCCAGGCAATAGCAGGGGGGCAGGTAATACATTTTACTAAGTAGAACAAATAAGCAGAGGGGGCCAGACAAAACGCAGGCAGCCCCGGCCCCCCTGCCCCCCCCCCCGCACGCTAAGGGCCTGCTATGGAGGTGAACGCGACAAAATTTGCATAACTTTTTATCAGCGGCATGCTTGCGTGGCGTAATTACAAAAATTTTTGTCTCGTGTGATACTATCTTAATAGGGAGCCGGAGCCGTCAAATTTTTGATTTGATGTGTCATGAAACTGTTAGTGCAGCTGATGCAAGACGCTGTATTTTCAAATGCGATAAAAAAATTGGGCGCAAAAATGGTGATACAAAATTTCTAACATCTCGTTATTTTGACCTAATTATAACAGAGTTCACCAAACACTTGTCGCAGAGGCGTAGCTAGGAGGGTAGGCGGGCGGGGGTACATATGTCCCCGGGCGCCGAGGTTCAGGGGCGCCAAATGGTATATTCTCTATATAATCTTATATGTTTTCGAATGAGAGGGGCGCTAAAAATATAATTAAAAAGGTAAAATGCCCCGGGCGCCAGTTGCATTGCCCCCCTCGCTACGCCTCTGACTTGTCGTTCTTTTACCTCCACCAGTACACTACAATATGCACCTATACACTACAATATATAATGTAAACTAGTGAATGAAACTTTTTTCTTTTTTTTTTCGACCGGGAAGGGAGCAGGAGATTCACTTGTCCAAGGGGTGAGGGTGTGTGGAAATTATGACAGGGTGGGAGTGATAGATCTACTTAATAAGTGAACGGACTTTAACTTCAAATTGTTGCGTGAAATTCCGTTATTTATCGATTTGGTGAACTTTTGCCGCATTTTGGTCAAATTAACGCATTTAGGTGTTGCGTTAAAAATTTTAATCGCAATTTTTTTTGACGCGTTAATCGCAAATTAACGCAGTTTAATCAGCAGCCCTAATATATATATATATATATATATATATATATATATATATATATATATATATATATTAACTAGGCCTACTCTTAATTGAAACAGACAATTTTTCTTATTAACCTTATGGTTAATGCAGCACTGGTTATGAAATAGGACTGTCAATAAGACTTTAAAATTAACCATGTTATGTAGCATCAATAAGAAGGCGTACATCATAGTGGCTGGCACGTCTGAGAGTTTTATAAATGGTCCCTTATTTTCTTCAGCGGACCCCGACAAACCTAAGTCCGCCTCTGAGCAGTGCCAATAAATTGTGAATGTTTACAGATGAATAGTTGAACAAGGCAAATAAATAGTTAATATGTGACGCAAAAAAAGCTGAATAGGTAAAGCCAATAAATAGTTGAATAGGTAAAGCCAATAAATAAATAGTTGAATAGGTGTGTGTGAAGTCCCTATAAGGATGAGTTGAAATCTCTTAGATCCTATAAAACCACTAATGGGACGGTTTTTATGGTGACCTTCTATCATACCCACCATAGCCGATAGTGCAATGGAATTGAAGGCACCGCGGGTGATATAGCGAGGAGTAAAGCCATGACCTGAAATATCTATTGTACAGGGACCTTCAGGTCGACAGTCGAAAGCCTTATCGCACGACCATCCGTACTCTAGTTGATTAGATAACAAGCAACACCAGTAAATAAATAATTAAAATATGATGCCACTAAATAGTGCAGCAGTATTACATCCTTGGTGGTGGTGCACAAATAATCCTTTGAAAAAGTATTTAGTAGACTACAATGCCAACATTTAATTCTACAGGGAGGTATCTACATCTTACAGATCGTCGACTGGTACAGCGCCTCTTTCTCGCTCATGTTGCTGTCTCTGATGGAGTGTCTGGTTATCTCTTGGGTCTATGGTATCAACAGGTTCATGAAAGACATTGAACTGATGTTAGGGAAAAGGCCGTTCGTTTTTTGGAAGATAATGTGGAAATTTATAACTCCTGGAATCATTTTAGTAAGATTAATAATGGCATCCATGGTCAATAGTGTATAAAAGTTCCTGTGTGTTGTACGGCCGCACAGGGCGCAGAACTAAGAAGTGCGCCGAAAGAGTGCTGGTAAATGTGTGTTTCAGATTGGGAGGAGAGAGCGAAAAAAGGTTGTTCACACTGGGCGCCAGCCCCGTAGCCAAGGGGGGGACACTGGGGGCAGTGCCCCCTGCTAGGTGTGGAGTACCCCCCTCTTAAAAAGAAGAAAAAGAGGAAAAAATAAAGAAAAAGTAACTAAAATGAGAAGGTGCCCCTTGCTGGGTATTGGTGTCTCCCTGTTTATTTTGACCTGGCTACGGGCCTGCTGGGCGCCATGATCCGTGTTTAATAATTATCAAAATCGTAAAAATGCTTTGTTTTATATTAGCTACTATTTGTACAGACAACAATATATTTTTAAGTCATATTTCGATTGTTTTAATACATATGAAGCGTTATTTTACAGAGCAATATTTTCCCCGCTATTTTTTTCTTTTTCCCTCATCGATTGATCGGTTCACAAGTTCAGTAGAAAATTCGGAAGAATATCTTTTAAATTCCAAATGTTAAAAACAAATTTCCTTGAAAATACGAGAAAATTGTAAAGTATTAATCAAATAGCTTTAAAAAAAATATTTTAAGGTTTTGTAATAAAAAAAAATGAAGTCTTTTGATTGCGACTATCATTGCGCTTATCTTTTAAATTTATTGCAATTTTTTTTTGTTTTCTTTAGTTGGAGATCGGCTCTTAAAGTAACATTCTAGATCACGGCATCGTTTGATACCGCCCCCCCCCCTCTTCCTTTTTACTCACACACACCGACGTTTGCACAATCTTTTATAAATAATCGACAAATGGCATTGAAATGTTTTTTTTTAGTCCAGACTATTCTCCTCCTCCTCCCCCCCCCCCCCCCATTTTTATAAAAACGTGCAATCTGTTTTATAAATCATAGCAAATTATTGGTCTGAGGAGGGGGGGGGGCAATTATTGCTGCCTATTTTGATACAAACATTCTCAAATTCTCAATGTATCTGTTTGTTTAGTACAAAACCACTTTTTAAGGGGTTTAACTGTTTGGAGAGGCATACCATGGTCTATGTCGTAATGATCATTGGGGTTCTCTAGTCAGGAAAAAAAACTTCTTGCGTAGATGGTGGTACTGTGGTCAATGAGAATCATCCGAGACCGTAGTATTCACATATGGCGGTGGTGATAGATTGTGGTCGGCACACAACACCCTTCCACTCTGTCCCACTCAAGCACACCTTCGCAGCCTGCCATTTCGAGCTGTGGGTTCAGGCACATTACATCCTCCCCTCTGTACGAGTGGCAGGAAATCCCGTTGACTTGCCATTCTGGCTGATCTGAAGTATACACACCCTGCAGGTCTGGCCATTTTGGGAAGGTCTTAAAAACCTCTTTTCAGCCATCCCGGCAGATGATAGTGGGCACACTCACCCGGCCGCTCTGTAGACATGGCAGACATGCAAGAGCGCCGCCAACAATGCTGGTGTGCTAGATACACTACACTCTATCATGCTGGCAAAGGGAGCGTAAAAATAAAATGTATATAGGTGATATTTGGACTTAAGTACGATTGACTTTTCTTTAATTAACATCAAGATCTTCAATCCATATAACATTGTTTGCAATTCAGCAAACATATCAAGCTTTTCGATTGTCTATATTCCTGAATGCAAGGAACCATGTCCCTGGCTAATAAGAACCCTGTTTTTTTTAAAGCTTTAGATGGCTTGGAAATCTTCACTTTAGCTTTTTTTTTTAATACATGTACATATGATTGCTCACCTCAGTGGTCTCTTTTCAATACTTTGATTTGGGCATTCTCGATAAAATGGAAAGAAAAAATGTCGTCTAAGTGAATACAGATAATGTCAATTTTGAGAATTAAAACGCTTAAACATCAAACTCTCAAAAGTATAAAAGAAAAATAAATAGCGTCGTGTCCCTTTATATGTGCATAAATGAGTGGCATGCCAAGTTTATTGTTCTATGATTGACGATTAGGATTTCTAAGCTGTATAAAAAGATATGCATATGCACAGACACACACAAATACACACACCACGACAAAATTTTATAACAATAGATTTCAATTCAATGTTATATACACATCTACTTAATTTTACAAAAACTGGGTTCCATGTCGTGGGCAGTGTCTTAATTTTTACTTCATTTATTTTTCCAGTTTACTTGGTCATTTAGTGTAAGCCAGATTGGACCAGTAACTCTTGGTCAGTACAATTATCCGACATGGGCCATAGTCATGGGGTGGTCTTGTGGCTTGTGTTCTTTGATTCCCATTCCTCTTGTGGCCATTATAGATGTGTGCAGAGAAAGGTCAGGTACTCTTGTACAGGTGAGTATAAAGAAATATCCAATACTATTATCTGCCTAGTGCCTCATCAAATATTAGAACTGATCTGTTTATATATATATATATATATATATATATATATATATATATATATATATATATATATATATATATATATATATATATATTAGGGCTGCTGCTTAAACTGCGTTAATTTGCGATTAACGCGTCAAAAAAAATTGCGATTAAAATTTTTAACGCAACACCTAAATGCTTTAATTTGATCAAAATGCGGAAAGTTCACCAAATCAATAAATAATAGAATTTCAATCAACAATTTGAAGTTAAGGTCCGTTCACTTAATTAGTATATCTACCACCCCCAACATGTTGCAATTCGCACACACCCTCACCCCCAGGTATGTCGACTAAAGCCCTACTTTAATATAAAATGAAGATGTTTTGTTATATAGCCCTTCGACAAGTAAATCTTCTCCCTTCCCGGCCGATGTAAAAAGTTTCATTCACTAGTTTACATTATTTACTGTAATGTATTGGTGGAGGTACTATAGTGTATTGTTGAAGTTAAAAAAAAAAACAAGTGTATAATGAACCCGTTGATAATAAGATCTAAATAACGTTATGCTAGAAATTTTGTATCATCATTTTTTTTGCACATAATTTTGTATCACATTTTGATAATACAGCATCTTGCTGGTCACGTCTGCAACAGCTGCACTAATTGTTTCATATACATGACACCTGTAATCAGTTTCTAGACTAGGCTGAACAGGGGTTGGCATACGTTATTAGTTAGGAAACTACGGTACAAGAAAAAGACATGTTTGGCATTGTAGGTGATTAAAAAGAAAATTCGCATCACTTGACGTGATTGATACTTGTCAGTAAACCTATCTCAATAACTAATTAAATCGACATACATGCTAATGCTTAATAAATCTGTTACAATTATTTATACCTCTTTCGTAAATTAATCTGACTTGTTTATTATGTCAATTTTATGCTTTGATATTATAACATACTAGTTTGAATACAAACAAATGTATTATATTGTGTCGATTAAAATGTGCGTTAATTTGCGATACAATATATCGCTCTAATATATATATATATCGCTCTAATATATATATATATATATATATATATATATATATATATATATATATTCGGGTGGTCCATATATGGCACTATTTTTGAAAATTAACATTTTCATTGGTCTTAACCCATTATTTTGTTCCATTGGGCGTGAAAACACTACAAGAAAAATAAAAACCAAATCTGAATATATTTGTAAGTTATGTAAATTTGTCAACGTTAATTAAACAATAAACAGTATATTGCAAAAACGTCAATATGCATATTCAATTCAGTATTACATCAAATGTTATCAACTTATATTTTTATGAATCTCTATGATTGAGTTGAACAATTTGTAACAATTTGCAAATTAACTGATGCATTGAAGCAGTTAACAGCACTCAAGAGACTCTCAGGTTCGTCGACCGCCATCACCAGCCAAAGTACGTTTACAGCAGTTTGGAAACATGCTACGATGCTGTTCTACAACTTGCATCATGAAGTGAAGTTGTTCTTCATCTCGTTTTAGCAGTCCATTGTACTCTTGAATAAGAGCAACTCCCCGTTCAGCATAGTCATTTACGAGCATGTGGGATCATTTCAGCAGTGAGGTACCACAGATGCCTATTCAGGGCACGGATTGCTGAATTGGATATGTCTCTGTTGACATCGTTGTAATCCAAAAGTCGCTTGTAGAGCTGTAGATCATTCCTTGGTGCATCCACACTCTTTTTGCAAGTGAGCAACCACACGACATAAACATATATTACAAATGTAGCAAATGCACGAATCTTTGGCACTTGATCACGTGTGGTAATAGTACCTGGAGGCAATAATTGAATTTGTTTCTCACACAGTGCAATCTTGAGGCAATATATCAGCTTTGCCATCCATCGTGCTTTGTGCAGGGTACCTGGTCTTTTAAAGTTAACCTCCTTATTTGTAGCATTCGGGCAAACAAGGGACAGCTTAAGGAATTCGTGGTAGTCGTCTCGCAAGAATTCGGTTTGTTTACTAGAGTTGGCATGTGCAATTACCGCATCTCTCATTATCGTCAGTCGCTCTTGAGCCTTTAGATCATGATCAGCTAACGTAAACGAACTATAAACGTGAGATCAATCATGTGCCACCAACTCCCAATTACTTTGCAGCTTGGTGAACAAAGTTATAACCGGGGATTTGGAAACTTCTATTTTCATGTCTGCAAACATATGCGAGAGGATAACTTCACCAATGTGATGGCGACAACCTGACCACAGAAGAGCACGTTGCAGCATATTTTGTATGGCAATGCAGGCAGCAGTCTGATGACCAGTGTTTGATCTTGTTGTGTCGAATGTCATATAAACGATACAATCATTACAATGCCACTCTGTCATTAGCTTCATGGTTAATTCTGCAATTATTTCACCAACTGGTTTCTTTGTTGCCTTGGCCTAATTTGGCACTCCTAGAAGTTTCAATTGCTTTGCATCACCGACAACTGTTATGCGTTCTTCAGTGACACGATGATTTTTTAGAGAAGGTGTCAGTTTGCCATCCCAGTGGAGAGTGCAGAGTTTGGGTGGTTCCCAGGAGTCGTGGATCTTTGTAGATATCTCACTTACAACTTTGCGACGTTAACGATCTGCAGTGGCATAGGAAGAAGCCACCATTGATACATCACCCCCAGACTCGCTAATAAAGCCCTGTGTGAAAGATGCCTGCTGTGTTGGTGTAATCTTTAATCTTGTCGCTAGTGACACAAGATTTGGTCGGCTTAAAACATCTGGAGGTACAAATACCAAAGCTCCTGTTGGCTTTCTTCGCTTTTGCAATGACATTATATCATCCAGACAGTTATCAACAAACTCCATATTATCTTCAGATTTAGAAGTAGAATCATCGGGTTTGTCACTGCTACCCTCGCTGGAAGGCACTGATATCGTTGAACATGCTGCATTTTCTTCTCTTGAGCGTTTCTGACGTTCCAATGTTGCGACATCTCGTGAATGGCGTCGAGCGACTTTTTTTGCAAGTGTTTTGTCAAATGATCCAAAGCTGGAAGACCTGTCTCCTTTCATAGACCTCAAGAATGCTAGATCTTCTGCATTCTTGATAATAGTCTCGACATTTGGTGGCCACAGTTGAAAAGTTGTTGCCAACATTGATTTCATTTGTTCTAGTTTACGTTTGGTGGCTGGTGTGTTTCGGCGACTTTTATTAATTGAACGAAGTTTATTGTATTCATCAAGAAGCTGAACAATCTTCTCACAAGCTCTCCTCTCTGTCACCATTGGAATGTTTGCTTTTTCGTAGAAAGCAGTAACTTGATTCAGCACAATTTTGGCAGTTGTAAATCGAGAAGGTGCACCAAGAGAACCCGGAAGCTCACTGTGTGCTGCTACATTGCAGTGATACATCATGCACCTCAAAACTTGTAAACAAGTTGGTAGTCGAAGAATTCCAGTAATTATAGCAGCATCAACACAGATTGCAGGGCCAATGCCAAACAATTCAGTTTTCAGAAGAGTTTGTGGTTTCTTTGTTCGCGAGGCAGGAGACGCAGTAATAACTGGATATGCAACTGTTGAAGTGATGCCAGGTTCAGTCAGCATTTCCTTAGAAGGTGTAAACATTTTATTGTTGTTTTTCATATCATTTCCATGTTCTGATTTTATAGGTCGTGTGTATCAGAAATAAAAATAATATAAATAAAGAAATTAAAATGCTTGCCTTGGTCATCAATATGCGGTAAGGAAAAGTGTTGTCTTTGCTAATAAAATGTGAATTTTAAATTTTATTTCTAGCACAACTGCTTATCAAAATCAATCATAGCTACCAAACATTATAAAACCAAAGACTATAAAATAATTTATATAGTTTTCGCTTAATTATGCAAACTTTGTTGAAGTCCGGGGGACCTCAAATTTTGTCAAATATTTTTTATTTTTTTACACAATGCTTTTTTTGATCAATGGAACAAATTTAAATAGCAGACAGATCAATTATTAAATTTTTTTTTTGGTGATGCACCCTAATATATATATATATTCAGTGTTTGATAAAAAAAATAAGATAATTTTAAAATGGTCTTGTTCTCTTGTACCACTCAATAATTCTGTTTTTCTTTTAATATTTGAAATTATAGCCAGCTGCATAAAATATGTATAATATAGAACAAGGTTGGCAACGCATGAGTTCGATGATAGACGCAGTAAAAATAATTAAAGAGTCACACAAAAGTCAGCTTAGCAAAATTTAGTGAATAAAAAATATTTGCCGACACCGACACTGATGGGGGGGGGGGGGGGGCCCCAGGAGAAGGAGGATGGGGCAAAGGGAAATAACTGTGTATTTATTTTCCCTGTATATTCTCATACTATATATAAAGATGCACGTCTTATTGTAAATTTATACTTTCTTTTTGATATCAATATTTTTTTTTAATTTAATGTATTCTTCCAATAAACAATATGTACGTTTCTGGTTAAATATATTGCGCTTTAAAGAAGTATATCTGTTTAATATATATTTACTTTTGTTACTGATCCTTATAAAAATCTATACTTATAATCAAAAGAGGAAAAAAATGTTTCAATAAGCATTTATTGAATGCTGTAATTGATGGAATATAAAAAAAATATTAACACATTTGGGCAGGGTCAGCATAATAACTTTTTGGGCGCACATGCAAAAATTATTTATCACCAAACACATCCCATTTTTAATTGCGAAAATTTTAAAATAATTTTGCTAGCTAATTCTAAGCCTATATCGTGAAGTGTTTTAGTTTTAAGCTGTATTTGACTGAATACAATTACCTCGATCATTTGAGTCTTTAAGGTTTCTTAAGTAAAACTGATTTAGTTTCGCGATTGATCATATCTTTTTTCAGTACCGTTCTGGTACTATTGCCTTTTCTCAATCAGTTGTTTACAACGTAAAAGAAATATTGACAGTATATCAACATCCTGCAGTTTATAATTATATCGACTGGTAATAATCGTGCACATGTTAAGCAACTATAATGTTTGATATACCGGTACATTAGCAGCGTTTTCCTATCTTTCCTTTTCATTATCTGGAAGTTGCAGCTCTAAAGTATAACCAAACTGGCCAGCTGCCTAGGCATCCACTAACACAGTGGTCCCCAATCCCGGGCCACGGACGGGATTCCCAAATAGTAATCTTGAAAACAATGTTCAGCTTCTAAACAAGACATGGGCAATTTACGTTCCGTTGAACGTTTTGATTCGACCCGCAATACACTCCCCTTCGTTCATTTACATTGATAACATTTACATTTATGTTAGTTCAGATAAAGTATTATAAACACTCGTTCGATATGCTCTTGGTCTGGCACTTCAATCAAATTTAAGAACCTATTGTAGCTCTTCAGAAGTTATAAATGTGCATCTGTGATCATTAATTTTGCAGCATGTCCATTACGATGAAAAAAACATTATCATTTGTGCATGTAACATTGAAAGGTCACGGAAAACACTAGATATAGACATCAATAGTAGCTGCAGTGAATACATTGAAGTAGCATAAGTGTATGTTATACTTCAAAATATGCCACAGTGTGCGGGATGTTATTTTTATACTAAATCTGGAGCGGCCAATTCGCTACATTTAAAAATTTCTCATTTATGTGTAGGCTCAAATATTGGTCAAGATTATTATCAACGATTACCTAAGTCAGCAAGTCACTGAAAGTACAGACATAACCAACAACACCAGAGCAATGATGCTTAGAAGTTTTTAAGTGGCCATTCAGAGAATGCAGAATGCTGAAATAAATTCACGGCAAGGGCTACAGATAATGTTAAAAGATGGTTGATCCAGACCTATTTTTAGAGAAGAGAGACATATGAAGACACTACATATTTAACAGTTAATAGAGAAAGGAATCATTTTACACCAGAATTAAACCTGAAATATGTAGTGAAAAATGTTATGTATTGTAATAGGTTGCACACTTTTCAGAACGGTGGGGGCTGGGGGCGCCGAAAAACTCGCTCATGGTGCCTCAATAGCTACCTACGGACTAGGCTTTCGTGTAGTGCCATTGTGACGTAGATTGGGCATGTTTCAGTCTGGCTGAGAGAATTTAAGCTGTAGAGAGTGTTAGTTGTGAGTTAACTTTGATTGTAGGAACATTTGAAACAGGTCATTCTTTGAAGTTCTAAAAGACTTGAATAAGTTTGTTTGTAATCTTTCTCCAAAACATAAGTAGAGAGATGCAAACTAAACATTTCTTATAATTTACAATGATTGAGTGAATAACAAAGTGAACATAGCTAGTCGTAGCCTTCCTATCTGCTTTCAGTCACAATTCTGTTAATTTTGACAAGTCGTTGTACTGTAGAGAATCTCGCTTTGGAAAATAATACATTTATTAATAAACCAAGTATTTATTTTAAAAGAAAAGAAGAACTTAAATTAAAGATTGGCTAAGAAATGTCTGACGATGTTCTGGATTATTTAATTAAAGTTCTAATTTTTTTCTCTCACTTATTTGGGGCAAGTTTTTGGGCCGACACTGGACAAAGTACAAATGCCGACACCGGGAAAAAACTGCCTACACCGCCGACACCGACACTGACGTCGGCTCCCCAGCTCTGATGACAACATTATATCTATTTAACGGATAATTATAAGTAATTGAGGATTTCCTTTAATGCCTCTACTTGGATGTTATATAGTCCAGCTGCTTACGCTTTCTTGATAAGGTGATGACTTTTCTGATCTCCACTCTGTTTGGTTTGTCACTGTTGATCGACAGATCTGTATGGCTGGCTCAATGACCTGGGGGTTCACTGGCACTGAAGTTCCTCAAAGTATTCAGCCTATCTGTTCAATTGTTGATCTAAATAGTTAATAGTCTTTGACAGGTCTTGTTCTTTAGTCTTCCCGGAAAGTCATTTTGTCATGTTGTAGACCATTTTTGTGTTTCCGCTGCCAGTCCATCCACATTGTTTTTCTTGTCCTTCCAAATACTCCTCTTCACTACTCTGTGCACTTCTGCTTAATTTCTTGTGCCTTGCATTTAGCTGCTTTAGTTTTACTGTTGTGGATTGCTGATTTCTTTATCATTCTTTCCACTATCATTTTCAGGGTATAAGTTATGATCCACTCTTTCTGATGATACTTATTTGGCCCCATTACCTTATGGCATGCTGATCTTAATGACTCTTTCACTTTCTGCTACTCATTGGATATATTTTACTCATCTTCCACTAGTTCTTGGAGCACTTCACATTTGTTCTTCAGCACCAAATAGAACTGTTCTTTTATATTAGGATCTTTCAGTACGTTAATGTTGTACTTCACTCTTCTGTCTTACGTAATTGTCTCATTTCTCATCAGCTTCCGTTTCAGTCTGGTTACCACAAAATAATGATCAGACGCTACGCCCGCACTTATCAGATTTTTTTTATTCTTTTGTGGGGAAAGATGCTCCTTCCAATAATCATGTTATTGAGTCTGTAAATCTCTCTCTATTTCCATTATCTCCACTACGGGATCCGCATCAAGATAGCTAACTTGATTTAAAAATCATATTAGTGTATGCCCTGCAGAGTTCTCCATGGAGAGCAGCTAACAAATAGATTTCAGGTAAACATGAGTCCGACAAAGTTGCTAGCTTTCTCTATTACAGTTCCTATTGGTTATAGATTAAATCATGAAGACATCCACCAGGGAAAGAAGAAAATGATTGCAATAGACTTTGATAAAACAGCTAGAAGAGCTAGACTTTGTGAATAACGTCGCTCTTCTTGAAGATAGCAAACAACAGATGCAAATGAAAACAAATCTAGTGACTGCCACGGCAATGCAGCTCGGTATTAGCATTTACAAAGAAAAAACAAGATCCTGAAAATTAACCAGCACAAATTTATTCACCCTAAACAGAAGTCACTTAAAGGAAGTGCAGTCATTTAACCATCTGGGTAGCATCGCAGATAAGCAAGACAGCACATATGCGGATGTGGTAAGGTAGGGTAAGGTAAGGATCGGTAAAGCAAGAGCCGCCTTTAATAATCTCAAGAAAATATGGAATTCCAGAGAGCTGCCCTTGAAAACTAAAATCCGACTTGTCAATACTTATGTAAAGTCAGTCCAATTGTATGGAGTTAAGATCTGGAGGACGACGAAAACCACCAACAAGAAAATGCAGACCTTCATAGATAGCTGCCTTAGGAAAATTCTTCAAATAAGATGGCCTGAAACCACCATTAATGTCTTTTAAGAAACGCCCTGTAAAGTTTCAATGGAAGAAGAGATTATGTAGAGGAGATGGAACTGAATATGCCACACATTATGAAAACCAGTAAGTAATATCACAAGGCAAGCGTTGAGATGAAATCCTAAATGAAAAATAAAGAAAGGCCGACCAAGAAAAATCAGGATGGGGTTCAGCTAGAAGAAGCTAGAGAAGATGGCTCAGGATAGAAGTCGCTGTAGAACTTTATTTAGTTTCGCACACTGCAATAGAAGTGATGAAACACATTGAGAAAGATACTGTAATGGCTCGTCCATTAATGACGTCAATAAATGTAAATACTTTCTAGACCTTCCTCTTCCATCCTTGTCAACAAGTGTTCAACTTTCAGTGACCCCCACCCTTCCCCCAAATATTACATTATGCGGTTTTCCAATGAGTTCTGTTTGCACAGTATTGACCATTTGGTTTTCAATATCCGGCAACTACACTATCCGGCATTGTAAACCATATATATATTTATCCGAATTAAAATGAATGATTTGACTCCAGACATTTCTACCTTTCAACCATTTAATCTAACTCGAGAACCACTGATTTCGTTCAAACTCGTGGATCTTGGCCATGCCTGGATTAACCATTAGGCAAACAAGGCACGTACATTTGGGGGGCACCACAAGTCCTCAAGAAAAATGTGTATATTGTCCGCGCGTAATCGACATGACATTAGCAAATCGCTAATGTAATATTGGACCTGGTGGTAAAATACCTCCCACCCTTTTTTTTTTTGCTATTTTTCTTCGAGGTTGTTCTGTGCTATTTTTTTCCCTTTTTTTTAAGGATTTGTTTGTGCTACGTAACGCACTAATGCGTAGCGACAGACGCACTTCCGTTTTAGTCTGCTAGTGAAACTATTGTCGATAGTGCAAATTTGTAAATCTAACATTGAATGTTTGTACATTTGCAAAACGGCTTAGAACTACTTTGCATTTGAAAGATTTGAAGAAGCTGCAAAAGAAATAAAACCAGGTGGGTATTATAAGTCAACTTTGACGCGTAATCGTAAACGAAAAACACTGGTCATTGATAGTGATGCCCCTGAGGTATCTCTGAATGCCAGAGACAAATTTCGTATAATGCTTTCTAAGCCATGGTTGACAAACTTGAGACAGAGATGAGTAGACAAGGATAGGTGTATAATGATATCGCAGCTCGATTTTCTTGCTTTATCGATGTATCACAAACATCCCAGTGTTGTCAGGGCCGGATTTAGATTTGCTAAGGCCCTAAGCTATTTGAGATATGGGGTTATGTATAAATCAAGATATTATGTCAGTACCAAATATTTAAGTATATATGACAATTGCTCACTTGGACCATTATTTGGGGGGGGGGCTCCAAGAAAGTGGGGGCCCTAAGCTAAAGCTAGTGTATCTTATACGTAAATCCGGCACTGAGTGTTGTGAAGGACTAATAATTGCTCATCCTGAAGATCTGAGCAATAATTTATATACGGAACTACAACATTTCCACTCATATATTCGTCACAAGTTTCGTACATCAAAATCTGAAAACAACACGTTAGTCATGCAGAATTAAGCAAAGTGATAGTTAGAAACAACATCGAGTGTGCTTTTCCGAATATAGAAATCGCCATGCGCATATTTTTAACATTAATTTTTACGAACTGTTCAAATGAGCACTCTTTTTCTCAGTTGAAACGTACAAAAAATCCAAGTTTAAACAATAAAGGCTTGATTCCTTATCTCTGCTGATGATTGTGGTAGACTTGTTGCGCGAAATTATCTTTGATGATGTACTAAAAAAATTTGCCAGACGTAAATCTAGAAAAAGAACTTTAAAATGTAAATGTATGCTTTCTTTGACTTTTTTATCTATTCAAAAAGTTGCAGTATTTTTGTCTATTCAAAAAGTTACAGTATTTTTTTCTATTATTATTACAAAAGTAGTTAACCATTATTTTAAAACAGCAACTTGTAGGTTTTATATGAGTAATAAGAATACAGCAAACTTATGTGTTAACTGTTTTTCTTTGTTAGTATTTTGCATAATATTGAGCATACCAGCGTTCAGTGGAGGATTGGAGGCTCGGGGATGAAGGGGGCACCCGAGTGGGTTTGTGTCTAGGGCACCAAGATCGCTTAATCCAGCTATGATCTTGGCACATACTCTCCATTGAACTACTTTCATCACCTATGAAGAGCGTTTGAGCATTGATATACCTCTTCAGGTAGTCGCCCTTGTCATTCACAGGCACGTCCATATGCCTAGAAATCTACTGAAGAGTCACAAATACACAATGCCGGGACAATACAGCCTGGATAGCCTCTTGCAAAGCTTCCAGCCGCTCGGACGTTTCTCCTGCCCCTGGTATGGCCTGGAGAATTCAGAGCGAATCTGTCACGATAAAGATGTTCGTCGCAGGTCTCATCCCGCATTCGCTCATCAAGGTGCGCCATTCTTTAGCTAGATCATATCATCCTTGTTAATCCTAAGATAAACCACTGTGAGATTTCACATCGTAAATATATTGTACAAAATTAAAATAGCTGAATGCGCGCTGAATGTGACAAAAATATCTGACAACACATTAGACTGATACACATTTTAGGCAATTTCAAAATGTTTTAAATTAGCGCCAACATACTATTTTATCTATCTAACTAAACAAAGAGGTCATTTTCCAAAAGAATGACATCGTTGACGCCGAAAAAATCAGGGGTGGAGAGCCGGTATAGGTATCAGTGTCGGCAGTTTCTCCCCGGTGTCGGTTTTGGCGTTTGTACTTTGTCCGGAGTCGCGTTCGGTGTCAGTATTTGTACTTTGTCCGGAGTCGGTGGCGGCGCAATAACTTGCCCCAATAAAAAAAGGGGAAAATACTCGAACTTTAATTAAATAATTCAGAACAACGTCAGACAGTACTCATGCAATATTTAATATGAAGTGTTCATTAAGTTATTTTTTTTTTTCAAATAATACTTGGTAAATCTGTTTATTGGCGAATGTATTATTTTCTAAAGCGAGATTCTCTACAGTACAACACATTGTCACAATTAACAAAATTGCAGATTTATTGTATACTAGCTGTACACGGCAACGCGTGGCCGTGGCTAAGCCCTATGTAATGTAATAGTAAGTATTTCTAATTGTTTATAAAAAAAAATAAAAAATTTAGAAAAAAAATTATGAATCATTTAAACTATAAACAAAAGGAAAATGAATTCTATTGAGTGGATCTTCGTTTCTAAATTTGTTATGTTTATTAATGAAGTGATTTTAGACATACTTTATTTTTTGGTTGTACCATTGTTTGTGTATATATACAAATTGTCCTGTTTAATTAATCTAGACCAGGCATCATATAATTGTCCATGTATGAAGAAATGTCTAGATCTATACCACACAATTCGTATGTCTAGCCTTCAGCTTTGTTGAAGGTGATTGCCATGCCAAACTAATAGGGAATAGCAATCTTTCAAATTGAAATGGTTGGAATCATAGGAATGCAAGAAATTAGGACATCTTCACTTCTGCAAGGACGGTCAAATTTTTGCTTCTATGACGTTGCTCATCAATATTTTTGCTGGAAGACATGTGCCATAGCAGCACTTCGGCTGGTAGATAAATTGTAACATGATGATTGGCACAGATTGTCTACTGCAGCATGTGTGATGGTATCCTTGGACATTTTCCCTGGTATATTCATTAAGCAAATTGTTTAATTGTTCTGGTGGTTATCCATGTGAGGCAGTCAAATTTGTCCTGAGGCACAAAACATTACTGTATTTTCTATAATAAATGTTAGAGCCTTGTAATGAGGAGATACTTTAGTTTGTGTTGATAACTAATGCTAGGCGATTTTAATTTTGTGATTTAATTTTCGGCGTGCTTGCAGCTGTTTATCTTCACGCCTGGATGCATGTCACTCTGTTGCCTCTGCTCTTATTTGATTCATTCCGATGCTCATAAGGTTTGAATACTGGTTGCATAACTGACGCTTTACTAATATAGGAACCTTAGTTAGATCTTCCTCTGTTAGGCACTTTTTTAATGAACTGAAAAAAGGTAAATAGAAAAAATATATAAATGACAACGCATAACCAAAATATTTTTTTTTTAATTTATAAAAAATTATTTTTAATTTAAACATTTTTTTTTAATACTGATGAAATAAACAGTTCGCACTCTTAATACAATTAGGTTGAAATATACTTACCTAATTAAAAAAAAAAAATGTCATAAATTAGAATGTTGGCCAGGCAGTATGCTTCCGACTGTACACCCTCGATGTTTAGCTGCATGTCGCTCAGCTGCCAGGTGTTCTGATTTTTAATTACTCACTACATTGTTGCAGCTCTTCGAATATAACATATCTTCTTCAGCTAGACATTTTTCGAAGAACTGACACAATTTAAATTAAAGAAACATATAAAATGGCAGTGCATTACAAAAAAAAAAACACACACACATACACATATTAGAAAAATAATTATCAAACATTTAAAGCTGTAAACAAAATTATTTCCTTTCTTTCTTTCTTGCATTTTCAAAAATACAATAACGTCGATCGCTTTTAGTTCTATATGTAAATTAAAATATATTAAAAAAGGAAGATTTGAATCGTATGTAGTCTAGTAGTAGTAAAACGACACCTGACCTTCCACTATTTTTGATTCTGTGTTTTCTATAAACTATATTTAGCTATAAAAAGATAACTTCTTTAAAGAGCAGACAACGATCTATTTTTGGGTGTTTACAGTTTTAAAATAGTTCAACAATTTATGTTTCTGCAATTTTTAGAGCATTTTCGAAAAAAAATGCTCTATCGTCCCCGTTTTAGAGCATTTTCGAAAAAACAATGCTCTATCGTCCCCGTTTTTAGAGCATTTTCGAAAAAAAATGCTCTATCGTCCCCGTTTTGTCTGTCTGTCTGTCTGTCCGTCATCACCCTAGTTCTCAACAACCATAAGTCCTAGACCCATGATGTATATATCATTTTGTAGGTCTTGGCCTGCCAAGAAAACACTTTGGTCCATTTCGCGATCTGACCTTTGAGGGCCGAAAAAGGGGGCGTATTAAGTACCGTTTTTTTACTATATAAGCTATATTAACAAAGGAGCGCCCTATATCTAAGCAACCATAAGTCCTAGACCCATGATGTATATATCATTTTGTAGGTCTTGGCCTGCCAAGTGTACATCAAAAGTTCATTTTGCAATCTGACCTCTGAGGGCCGAAAAAGGGGGCGTTTTAAGTACCGTTTTTGCTTATATTTTAAATATAAACAATAAAAGCTAATCAAAGGGGCTTAATCATCATTTATTTTTGTAACAGTTATTCAATATGATTACTTCCCTCTCTATTTATCTTCGTACACGAAAATGCTCTAAAATGTCCTTTGTCCGAAACGGAAAAGACTTAAATTGCTTCATCATCTGTCACAACGAGGCGGTAATCAGCCTGAAAAGTGGCATAGTTTTGCGTTAATTTGTCAATGAAGGAATAGTTGAGTTCTGGTTTGCTCGTTGTATCTTGAATAAGAAAATTCATGACATGTTTCAGAAAGAGGTCGAGTACCGGGTACATGGTGCTGACAGCCAATATATTGTGGCTCCTGAAAACCCTTGCTCAAGACATCATCCTGTATGAGCTTTACAATCCCGTGCAAACGACCAGTATTTACTGCGGTCGTATCGCATTATCACGCAAATATTTTCCCAAGCAGCACATTAGCTGATGTAGTTCATTGTGAATGGCCGCGGCAGAACCACTCTCACATTTAAGAATACCGAGTTTGATTTCGGTTGTCATATTTTTCAGCAGAAAAACTTGATACTCTTTTACCATCAAACTGGAGACAATAGGGATATTTGCTTTGAAGTTTTTGAAAAATTTTGGTTTTCATTTTCCATCCGTCAGAGATTACTCATTTCCAAACACCCACCTGACTTGGAACCGGCACATCATAACCCTGTTCAGCAATGGTTGCAAGAAGATCACATGCTTTATGTGCAGAAATGTTGTTTTTCAGTACTCGAAACCCCACTGTTGTAGTGCTTGCTCTTTATTTCGGTTTGCATTCAGAAGATGACGTGGAAGAATAGGTTGTCGAGTCGGGTGAAGAAGCAGAGGTTTCAGAATCCGAAGATTTTGAGACAGTTGTATGTGTTTGTGTAGGTTGTGAGACAGTTGTATGTGTTTGTGTAGGCTGCGATTGAGAAAAGCTGGTTTGAGATTGAGTTTTGGATAGTCGGATTCGTTTTCTTGCGTGGATTGATTCTAAAGGGGCTTGTTTGGCCTTTGATTAACCAATCTTTCCTCCACTCTTAACTTGCCTCTGGTAGAGCTCTTAATCCTCCTTGCTTTTCCATTCTCCATTAACGTTGTTGACATCAAATAACTGAGAAAGTGTTGTAGTAAATTTATCAGACGGTTTCTTTTTGTTTTTGTCATATAAATCAGACAGACAATTGAGTTTATTTCTGATTAGTGCGCTGGATAATAGTGGAAAGTCTAGAATTTCCCTCGAGAGCAATTCTATATCCGTAATCATAATTTTGATTCGATCCAGTCGCCATTTATGGCTATTGAACAGAAAAGTGAAGTTTCCAAGAATTTAGCGTTTTGTTGGCATCCGTGTGAGATTGATTAGCTTTTCAACAGATGGAATTCTCGGATCTTAGAAGATGAGGATAGATGCCTTGTTTATAAACAAATGGAAACAACTGACCGGAATGTGCTTAAAAGCATTCTAGTAAGTAATGTAAAAATTCAGTGTTAAATTGAAACCGATAGTCAAACTGCGCGATATATGAAAAAAAAAAGAAAAGATGGGGGAACTTTTTTCAATTTAAAAAAAAATTAATGTTGCTACTGTCATCTACATACAATTGTTCCACGAATGTAAGGGGTTTCAGTTTCGTTACGAAAAATAATGAAAATAGTTATCACCCTACTATCCAGTCTTTTGGAACATCAACAACTGATCTGTTTCAAATGTTCCTACAATAAAAAATGAAAATAGTTATCACCCTACTATCCAGTCTTTTGGAACATCAACAACTGATCTGTTTCAAATGTTCCTACAATAAAAAATGAAAATAGTTATCACCCTACTATCCAGTCTTTTGGAACATCAACAACTGATCTGTTTCAAATGTTCCTACAATAAAAAATCAAAGGTAACTCGACACTAACACCCCCCACAGCATAATTTCTCTCAGCCTGACTGTAAATTTACCAATCTACGTTACAACAGCACTACATGAAAGCCCAGTCCATAGCTAGCTATTCAGGCGCCATGTGCGAGTTTTTTGGCGCCCCCAGCCCCCCACCATCGTTCTGAAAAGTGTGAAACCTATTACAATATATATCATTTTTCCCTACATATTTCAGGCATATTTAGGGTGTAAAATAATGATTCCTTTCTCTATTAACTGTATGTAGTGTTTTCATTCGTCTTTCTCTTTTCTCTAAAAATAGGTCTGGAAAATCCATCTTTTATCTTTGTCTGTAGCCCTTGCCATGATTTTATTTCAGCATTCTGCATACTCTGAATGGCCATTTATTAACTTCTAGTGTTGTTGGAATGTCCGTACTTTGCAGTGACTTTCTTAGTCAATCGTTGACAATAATCTTGACAAATATTTCAGCAAAATCCTAAATATAAATGAGAAACTAATTAAAGGTAGCGAATGGGACGCTCCAGATTTAGTATAAAAATAACATCCCGCATACTATGGCATATCTTGAAGTAGAACTCGTGTTACTTTAATTTACACACTGCAGCTACTCTTAATGTCTATATGTAGTGTTTTTGTGATCTTTCAATGTTACATGTACAACTGATAACTTTTTTTTCGTAGTAATGGACATGCTGTAAAATCACATATCACAGATGTAGATTTATAACTACTGAAGAACCACAGTAGGTTCTTAAATTTGATTGAAGGGCTGGACCATGAGCAGATCAATGGGGTGTTTATAATACATTATCTGACCTAATATAAATTTAAATGTTATCAATGTTAATGAACGAAGGGAATGTACTGCGGATTGAATCAAAATGTTTAACAGGTCGTAGATTGCAAATGTCTGGTTTATAAGATGAACATTGTTTTCAATATTACCATGTCGGCGACCTGTCTAGCTCGGCGGCCTGTGCATAATTATTAAAATAAACACATTTAATGACACAATTCGGTCATTTTGTTTATTTAATTTTGTTATTTAGTAATTACATTTCAAATGGGACCCAAAAAAAAGCTGTTTTCACACAGCAACTTAATTTTACCTTCTTTAAGTTATTTTATAAACATCTATAAAATTAGGTATATTCATGTTGGTTTGGCAAAAAAAAAAAATGCCGACAAACTTGCTTTTAAAGAGCAGCATAGTACAATACACAGGCAATTTTTATTTCGTTCAAGCAAAATAAAAGTTACCGGTACCACAGAAGTTGTGTGTATATTACAGGGTGCCTAGGCTGCCGGCTAGTTTGCTTATTCTGTAAACCGGCAATTTCAAGATTATGAATAGGAAAGACTAGTCGTCCCTATCAATCAATATAATTACTGCAATAATTTTTTTTAAATAAGCAATCTAACAAAATAACAGGTTGACATATTTGGAAAAAATACATACTATGCAAAGTTGAACTTTGACCTATCATTTGCAGACTTTATGGTCACTACCTGGTACCTTCCTGCAACTTGTTTTTTATTTTATTGTTTACAGATTTTTAGTTAATTCTTTGGATGCCTTGATTGTCGATGAGCTGCCAGACTTAATTTTCTCTTTATTGGTTAGATATATTTTAATGCCTTTTTTTAAGATCAGGATTTTTTTTCATTCAGATTCTAACAAACATATTTCCGGGGGTGGGTGTTTTAATCTGCATTGCTTTTTATTTTAGGTTCACTTTGTGTCTGCCTCAATCCACACTATAGTGCTATTTTGATGTAACATTTTTTTTCATTCAGGCCATGCCAGTAGTAAAGTTTCCCTTCTTGGCTCTTACAGGCCAAATGGTGCAGATGAAGTATAGAATCCATCTGTTTCCATAACTTCGGCATATGAAGGGATTGTGTGGTTAGCACAACGCCCAACCGCCTTTACTTCCCCAACTTAAGTCAGGTACCCATTTTAAAGCTGGGTGGGCTTGTGGGACGACTTTGCACCAAATTTCACCATGGGCCTCACCGAGGATCGAACACAGGACTCTCAGGTTGACAGTCGAGTATCTACACAACTCGACCATCCGTCCCACAACACAGCTTAAAATTCTTTTAATATAACTTCATCCTACACTATTCAGTACAGACAGATGTTAGTTAATATTTTTTTTGTAATGCGTACATATTCGGAAACAGTTAACATTTGTTTGTAATTTATTGTATTAATTGTATTTATAATTTACCTAATCGGGATTTTCCCCTAAACAGCAGCACAAAGATATCAAAACAAAAGATCTAATATTTTATTGTCTACTCTTCAGCGTTGCATGTGTTCTCTTGACCCACTTTTTATCCTAATGTTAGCGCCGGGCTCAGCCACAACATTTTCACATCTTATCTATATTTATACACTATTTTTTTTTAATTCTAAAATTGGAAATTAGTTCAATTATTACTCACCGAGGATCGAACCCATGACTCTCAGGTTGGCAGTCGAGTATCTACACCACTCGGCCACCCGTCCCACAATTGTATTATTAAATGTGTTTTGTTTTTTTTTTAAAAAAAAAACACATTTAATTGTATTATTATATGTGTTTTTATTTTTTTCCCTTTTTTTTTTTTTTACAATAATCAGTTGACAGATTCTATTTTAAGTACAACATTCCCTCATTTTCCGCGGTTAAACGGCTACAGAATTTACCGCGACTGGGGATAAATGAGAAATTAAAATAATCTGGTTTTATAAAAGAAATCAGATAACAACGCGAGTTGTCGAACGTTGTTGAACGCGTCTTGCTTTCTGTGACGTATTATGCAGGAATTCTCGCAGGCCGTTGCCTAGCAAGGTTGGGCGAAGAAGAGAATTATATATATAGAAGATATAGATAGGAGAACGTTGCAACTGTACCGGTATATCAAACTTGTATCAAACTTATATATTTGCATATGTGCATGAATATTACCGGTTGATTTGATTATACATGTAGGATGTTGATATACTGTCAATATTTCTTTTACGTTGTAAACAACTGATTAGAAACTGGCAATAGTACCAGTACGGTACTGAAAAAAAAAGATCAATTACGTAACTATATCAGTTCTACTTAAAAAACCTTAAAGAGTCAAATGATCGAGGTAATTATGTTCAGTCAATTAAAAATACATTTTAAAACGCTATCTGCGATAGGCTTAGAATTATCTAGCAAAATTATTATATGATTCTCGCAATTAAAAATGGGATGGGGTGGGTGAAAAATAAGTTTTCAAGGGCGCCCAAAAATGTATTATGCTGACCATGCCCAAACGTATGTATATTTTTATTCATCACCAGGTATTGCATTCATTAAATGCTTATTGAAACATTTTTCCACTTTTGATCATAAGTATACATTAATAAAGCGCCAGTAAACAAAAGTAAATATATATTAATACTTTTAAACAAATAAACTTCACTTTAGCGCAATTTAATTAAACGTGCATAAGTATATTGTTTATTGAAAGTATATACATGTATTAAATATTTAAAAATCTGTAGCAAAAATAAAAAGACTATAAATATATAACTAAACGAGCATCTTTATAATATATAGTATGAGGTATAAGCAAGGAAAATAAATACACATTAATTTCCCTTCCCCCTACCGGTGTCGGTGCCTACTAGCAAATACTGGTAAATATTTTTGCCAACACCCCAACCCTGGAAAAAATATTCACATCTCTTCCACTATTTCGAGAACTGTCAAACTTTTTCAGACCCCCACCCTTTCCCCCTCCCCCTCCCCAAAATTGGAGAAATTACTGAACGAGTCCTTAGATAATATTTGAGGGTTGGAGATGGGTTCCAGTTTTTGTTATTACTCATCATATATATAGAGAGAATGAGCCTAGTTGATTCTGGTATATTAGTCAAATTAGATTTACTATAAGCGGGCGGAGTTTGAAGTCTATTATTTAACGTTATATTTGGGATAGGGGACACACAAACACACTCACAAACACACACACACATACACACAAATACACACACACTCACACACACACACACACGTATATATATATATATATCGTATTTGTATTTTTGAATAAAATCTATATTACTTTATGGGGGGGGGGGGGAGCGAGTATGCTACATTTTTAATGTTGACAAAAAGTAAACTTTCTTAAAATATGTTTTCATTTTAAAATATCGGCACAGCAGACGTCTGTTAGATATATGCAGGATCAGTTACATTGCCATTGCAGTGATTTGTAATAATTAGACAAGTTGATAGTAAAAAAGTGTAAGATATTACGTCACTGTACAGTTGAAACTCCAAGGTGCAAAACCTGGTCAATTATCTTTTAAAATCGCCTTAAAAATAACAATTTTATTTTTGTTTTCGCGCGTTTATGTTGTTTTGCTCTTTTATAAGAATTATGGGACTTTACTTATAATAACTAATAGTAGCTTTACAAAATTAAGAATTTGACAATACATTTACGAACTTTTGATGACATCGTGGACAAATAAAATGACTTGCGATAAGAATGGATCAAGGAAATATAATTATTTTGTCAGTTGATGGAACAGGCCGGGACTATGTGCGCTGATTGTTTGAATAACGGTATGGTATGTATGAGCAGGGGAGAACATGAGTGTGTAACTGGAGACTGAGTTGTATTCTCTGTGGGTGTCTGTGTGTGTGTGTAGCTGGACAGTGAAGAACAGTTAGGCGATGACCCTTGTACGGTGAGGTCGATCGAGGATAGTGTGATTAGTACATAGTATCCAAGTGGTCGATTAAAGATTTCGTATTGCATCAAAGTTGGAGTTAGTGTTTGTGTGTCACTTAAGGTTTTGCTGTGTTATTACTAATAATCTTGGATAAGGTGATTGTGATAGATGTTATTCTGTGTTGTGTCCTAATTAAACTTGGACGTCTGGTTACCGCGCTCAGCATTAAGTCCATTTTGTTTATAATTAAGATAACTAGTTGTTCTTTTGTTTAATTCTTTTAGAGAATCCGAAAATTAGCACAGCCGGCAGCTAACTGGGGTCCTTCACAAGCAGCAGATAAAGAGAACTACTACAATTCTATGAATGATGCAGAGTTTGAACGATATGAAGCATCATTGTTGAATATAGATTTAGGGAGATATGCTCAAATGAAAAAGCAAACCAACATAAATGTTAGCTCAAGCCCATTAAACACTAATCCATGTCCAGTAAAACGAACATTAGAGATGAATTCATCCATCACCATGTGACATGTTGTTTCATACAGAAAATGTAAAACTTCAGAATCTCTAGTAAAAAAAAACTACATATTTATTTTAGACTAGCAAAAGACAATTTATTTTTATTCGGAATGTATTAAAACACAGCACATTGTACTGCCTGAATAAGAAGTTCTAAATAAAACGGTTGATTTATTTTACTATAAGTAGATATATTTTGGCTTTCTTGTTATTGAGTCTGACATCAACAGATGTTTTAAATAATTTACTTTTTTATTATTCAATCCAACATTTTAATTATTTTGATGGTTATTTTAAAATTATGCATGATTCTAACCAAGGGTTTAGATTAGCTAACATGAAAATATTTATAGGCAAAAGGCAATAGATGATATAATCAGACTTGTAAGTATCGGAGTATCGGTATCGGCCAATATAGTAACGGTGATACTTTTTAGAGCATTTTCGAAAAAAATGCTCTATTGTCCCCGTTTTGTCTGTCTGTCAGTCCGTCATCACCCTAGATCTCAACAACCATAAGTCCTAGACCCATGATGTATATATCATTTTGTAGGTCTTGCCCTGCCAAGAAATGACTTTTTTCCATTTCGCGATCTGACCTCTGATGGCCGTAAAAGGGGGCTTATAAAGTACCGTTTTTTACTATATAAGCTATATTAACAAAGGAGCGCCCTAGATCTCAGCAACCATAAGTCCAAGACCCATGATGTATATATCATTTTGTAGGTATTGGCCTGCCAAGTGTACATCAAAAGTTCATTTCGCGATAGGACCTCTGAGGGCCGGGCTTCAGGGCTCCTAAGGGGCTTATATATTATATATATGGCCCCATTCTACATCTTGTACGTACAATAACCCATTCATTTGGTGCGAAATACTGCAGCACGTAGTGTCAACAAGATTTATTAAGAAACTCATCAAATGAAATAGTAAGCTTGTGTTCTGAGTTTAATTGAAAGTATCAGAGCTATGCAACAATTGACGGAGTTTTCGGACGATTAAATGACTACAATTTCGAATGTTTTCAATTTTGAGTCCTATTTCAGTAACCACAAACCACTTGTAGTTAGATTTAAGAGAAAATAATTTTTTTTCAAATATGAAGAAACGTCTTTAGAATATTTTTTTACAGATATATGCATTACAAAATTGAATTTATAAACATTTCCAAAATTTACAAATATTTACTGAAAGATAACAAACGTACTGATACATAACATGAAAATGCGCTAACACGTCCTGTGTCCAGAATGGAACAGGCTTAATTGCTTGTTTTTAGCATTGGTTGCTGTATTGCCGATCCTTTTTATATCAAGTATTAATTTATGTATCGCCGATACATCTTAAATGAGAAAATTTCGATACTCGATACCAATACTTTTCTATTGCCACTAATAGCTATTAGCAGAAAAACAATAGCAATTTTAATACATTGTTTTAAGAATATTTTACATGAATTCAATTACTACTAGTAATTATTAGGGAGCGACCGATATGCCTTTTTACCGATAGTCCGATACCGATATTTTCCCCCAGCATTTTTACCGATACCGATAATTTCTTTTTAGGGGCTGTCCATTATTTATGTCAACAAATTTTTGGCGATTTTTACCTCCCCCCCTCCCCCTTGTCAACAACTTGTCAAACTTCCAGAGACCCCCCTATAAAATTACGTCAACATTTGATTACCCCCCCCCCAAAAAAAAAGGTGGCTTCCAAAATTTTTATGTGGCAAAATTAGTAGGAATATAGTTAGTTTAATTAAAATACTGAATGTTAAGCGAGTGTGTAACACAGAACTACAAACGCTGCTTAATTTTCCTATTTATTAAGTAATTATATTAAATTTAAAAAAGTAACATTGTTGACGTCAACTTTTCTTGACGTCCCCCCTCCCCCTTGTCAACAATTGTCAAACATTTTTGACCTCCCCTCCCCCTATTTTGTTGACGTAATTAATTGACAGCCCCTTAAGCAACAACAATGCCAAACACGTGTTTTTCTCGTGCTGTATGACGAATGTCAACCTATGTTCACATATTTTGTAACACTTCGCCCACGCGTGTCTTGTTTACCCCCCCCCCCCCCAACTTCCCATCCCAAAAAAAATACACACAGATGTTCACTAATTGTATCATTCAAGGTCATACATTAGAATTAAGAAATGCCAATCCTATTGTTTCAAGGTCATATCTCTGATGCAATTTTTGTAGACGTGACAATTTCTGTGTACGGGTTTTTTTTTTTCCTTTTTTTAAAATCTTGTTTGATCTGGTTATAGCATTGGGTTATTTACTGATTTTTTTTTCTGCAACTCTGTTGTGAAAAAAAAAACAATGTATCGGCAGCCAAAAAACGGCCGGTCCGATAGTTAACTCATAGTGCCAATATCGGTTCGACTATCGGTCGCTCCTTACAACAATCGGCCGATCCGATATTAACCGTCAACCTTACCTATATTTTTGAAAAAAAAATGATGTGATAATGATGACGAACAGGAAGAGGTTATTTACCAGCTACCGCCACATCGTAAATTTGCATGTCACTTGTTAAATCTTGATGTTACGCGTGATGCTAAAGTACTGTAAGAAGTAACCAAAAGTTTGTCAGTGCAGATATTTGCAAAGTTAGTAGCTTTTTGGAACTAACAAAGTCGCTCATCTTTAGCTGCAGATGCAAAGCGGCCATTGGCACGCATCTTGTTACTCCTGGTGACACTCAGTGGAATTCCATTTACGATTCTGTTGCAAAAATACATTGTTTACTATGTAATCCAGAGTTAGAAGTTAACCTTGATATGGTGTTTGATGACCTTGACATCAAGAGACTGACTCCGCTACAGAAAATATTCATAGCAGAACACATTAAAGTATTTGCTCCATTGTGTCGTGGACTGGACATTTTGCAAGGAGAAAATAATATTGCATTTGACTATTTGCTGCCTACACTAACCGTTATAAAGGATCAACTACTGGAAATGAGTGTGCAACATAAACACCCTCACACGGTATGTGAACCCCTTGCCAGAGCTGTTATTGATTGAATTAATGCTCGATTCGATTTTACATTTTCTGACCCAGAGGCAAAACTGGCAGTAGTGGTCAATCCAAAATTTAAGACTGACTAGATAGACAACTTGGATCACAAGGCTGAAGATGTTCCAACTCAACTCAACTTACTCAGCAGGGTGGTGCAGCTTCAGTACAGTCAGCAGTACAGATTTATCTGAATCTAAAGAATTTTTTTTTGAAGGACGAACTACGGAAGTAGACAGATAACTTGAAGATAACTCATCAAAAATGCTGTCATTAGCAGCCTACCCAAGCATTAAGAAACTAAACCCGCAACTGAATAGTGGACTTCCGGCTAGTGCTGCAGTTGAGCACCTGTTTTTATTGGGTGGGCTTGTTTTTATGACTACTTGCACTCATTATATTAAAATAAAAATATTTTGTTGTTCTCAAAAGTATTGGTATTATATTGGTATCGATTTTGGCAATACATTTTTACTTGAGTATTTGTATTTGTAGAGGCGTTACTCTTTTCATGAAGTATTGGTATTGACGATACAATTTAAGAGTATTGTTAACAATCCTGGATATAATCATAGCAATGGTTGTACTACACTATCCACTCCCAGAAATGGCATAATGTGAATGGGTAAGTATAACGTTTACCTGCTGACTTATATGTATACTATTTCTTATACTTGTCTGGCAACACTTACACTATAGCGGAAAACCAGAAAAAGTATATTTTGTTTATTGAAAGTATGCATTAATTTTTTTTTAAAATATCGAAAGCAAAAAAAAAGTATAAATATACAATTAGACGAGCATCTTTATATATAGTTTGAGATATATACAGGGAAAATATATACACGGTTATTTCCCTTTGCCCCCCCCCTCCGGTGTCGGCGGCTGTTGGAATGCCGACAAAAGTGAAATCAAGTTCAGAATGCCATTAAAATTTAATAATGTTTGTATTAAAGTAACTATATATAACCGTGTGAGATGAGCACCTGAGCAAGTCAAGCTGCAGTGTTGAAGATATGTAGGCTAAATTACAGTATGTAAACTTTTCGACTCTTTCTCTGAGCAAAGTCCTCAAATGTCATTTCCCTCCTCAAATCTTTGCTTTCCCCATTCTTTTTCCTACTAGTTATAGACTGGATTATGAAGAAATCAACCAGGGAAAGAATAAATGGAATTAAATGGACTTTGTTAAGACAGCTGGACGACCTGGACTTTGCAGATGACCTTGCTCTCCTTACACATAGCTATCAACAGATGCAAGAGAAAACAAATCTAGTGAATGCCACTGCAAAGGAGGTCGGCCTTAGCAGGGTGGAACAGATGCGGATGTCAAAGCAAAAGCAAGAGCCGCCTTTATCCGGCTCAAGAACATCTCGAACTCCAAACAGCTGTCCCTGAACACCAAAATACGCCTGTTCAATACTAATGTTAAGTCAGTCCTATTGTATGGAGCTAAGACCTGGAGGATTACGAAGACCACCACTAAGAGAGTCCAGACCTTTATCAACAGCTACCTTCAAATATGATGGCCTGACACCATCACCAATGCCAGCCTTTTAGAACGAACCGGCCAAGCTTCAATGGAAGAAGAGATCAGGAAAAGGAGATGGGAC
The DNA here is from genome assembly GCA_021962125.1 of Bulinus truncatus. Taxonomy (NCBI): domain Eukaryota; kingdom Metazoa; phylum Mollusca; class Gastropoda; family Planorbidae; genus Bulinus; species Bulinus truncatus. The sequence continues at coordinate 1,623,801 of JAGDYQ010000067.1, read as the reverse complement.
TGGAGATGTATTAGTTACACCAGTCATTACATTTGTTTAGGCTAGAGGTGTTGGCGGTGGTGGAGGTGATGGATGACGATCATAAATTTAGTCAACTTGAAAAAAATAGCCCCGTTCTGTCTATTGAGCTAGGGAGGTACCGATTATTTACCCCCCGTTTCTATTCATATACTTCCCGCAAGTCAACACTAAATTCGTGCGCTAAAAAAACATCGGTTGTTCTGAGAAATAAGTAAAAGACTTGAATTTAGCCCTCTTTCCAGGTCGAAGAAACGGATGAAATAAATCTCTATATGTGTATATACCGTCCCCTCCACCTCCATGTAATCCTCAACCACTTGGGCACGCCTACTCAACAATTACTTTCTATCAATGACAATGTACACCGGTCGGACTGAGGAGGGAATTCTTTGGAAAGTCACAGTTTCCCAGATTTCTCAGTAATTTCGTGGAATGTATCAACATTTTTTGCTAATTGTTAAGTTCTAAGCTTTTAAAGCCTAAAAAACCGGTTTTTCGCCGCCGGTTTTTAAAAACCGTCAACCCCTAGTATCAACTAAAAGTGTGTGTGTGTGGGTGGGTGCGTGTGTGTGTGCGTGTGTGTGATTGAAGTCTTGATACATTTATAATATATTTATTAAACGTTTATACTGATGTTGTTTTACAACATTCAAATACAACCAATAAAGGGTAGAGAAATCTACAAAATAAAATAAAACGTTATATCACTATGCTGAGCAATTCAATAATTCAGTAACAGTAGCCAGCAATTAAAAAAAACCATTTTACTCACATTGTTGTTATCGCTAAAACACGACCAGTCATGGAAAAATAGGTGGGGGAGAAGGGGTGGACAGGTGACGAGACTAAACAAACATTCTCGCTTGCTGAAGTTTTTTTTTTTATACCTGCAGAGCTGCCAACTGTGATATTTTATTACCAGTTCTATATTATTTTGATCAATCTAAAAGTCTATTTCGATAATAGATTACAGGTTCTTAACGCAGGGTGTTGTTTAAATCTAGAATTATTTATTTTTTTGTGTTTAGTCAGATATAAATTTACATGTTTTCCACAATTTTTTTATAATTTTGGATAATTATAACATATTTATAAATAATTTTTCGGTGAGAATGTTGACAGCTCAAATATGACGTCGTCGTCTAGTTGCCGTTCTCTTCGTTAGTAACACTACACAACATATTCTTGAGAGTTTTTGCCCCTTAGTTCAGCCAATCTAACTTATAAAGCAGCTATGCTTGTCCGGGACGCGGCGGCGGGCGGTGTGTGGGGAATCCGTTCTATAAATAAACGACCTCCAGAAATAAATAAAACAATAGTATTTGATAAAGTAATCACGTGACCAGCGAGGTCAGGACACCGTCAGGAAAACATAATTCAAAATGGCGCTTGCGTCGAATCGATTCGATATCTCCTTTTCAAAAATCTACAGTTTTAAATAGTTTCTGTGGTTTTTTTATTATGAAATGTAAAAGTCCTGAATATTAAATAATAATAATAATATATAATATCATTCAAATTATTTTAGTTTTTATTAAAACAGATAGCATTTTAATCAGACTAGGTCACTAGCGAGCCTCTGTGACGTCAAATAAAAAAATAATAATTCTGCACTTAATTTCACGTAAATCGGCTACGCATTTCACGTAAATCGGCTGCGCATTTGATAATCATGCTCAGTTATTATAGTTTGTTAACATTTTGTACTGGAGGTTATTGTTCCCTCGATGGATTACTTTTTGATGATGGTTTGTTGGTTATGGCAGCCATATCTATTGACGTATGAAATGTAGGTCATTTCTGCACATTGGGAAGGTGGCATAAATCAGCACCTATTAATTAAATTGATTAGGAAGGGGTTTAACATTACACCTAGATTTCCCGGGCAACGCCGGGCTTAATATCTAGTGAAAGGTAAACGTATATATACAAGTGTAACCCGAATTTAGATCGGCAACATCTTTGCAATAATGTCAAATTATCATTAAACTCTATGTGAAATGGCAAATGTAGTGATCTTATTTGAATATAAATTGAATGTGAATTTTGTTGAGCAACTAAAACTACTCTCTCTCTTTGAACTCTCTCAGTAATCTGCGGGCTGAGACTTAGTCTCTTAGAGCCCGTGAGATCAGACTTGCTGTGTCTCTCAACATCTGGAGACTGCCATAGAGCCCGATGGCCAGCAAGCTTCCGGACTGGTCCACCCTGTGGTCCGCCAGTCCGGGGCACTCGAAAAGCAAATGATCTACGGTTTCCTCCACTTCCCTGCAGTGTCTGCAAAGGGTGTCGCTATTGGGCCTCAACCTCCCAAAGTACGCGCCAATAGGACAGTGCCCAGTACGGAACTGGGCAATTAGCGCCTGCTCGACACGCCTGAGCTTCCACCACGGGTCAGTTTTGGACGGCCGCTCCAGAAACTTTCGGACGTTAACTCCGTTCACCCCATGAAGCCCGAGAACCACTTCGACTGTCCAAAGAGGCAGATCATGGAACGTGCTGCCTCAAATGAGCTCTTTCTTGCACTCACGGGCAGCACTTGGGAATCTGTCGACTGGACTATTGCCTTGGCAATGCCGTCTGCCCTTTCATTTCCGGGCACGTCCGCATGCCCGGGAACCCATTGAAGGGTCACATGCACGTTGTGTTGGGACACATGACCCTGTATTGCCATCAGCATGGCTTCCAGCAGGAGCGGCCATTCTCCTGTCCCTTTTACAGCTTGGAGAACAGAGAGCGCGTCGGTGAGAATGACAATGTCCAGAGCAGGCAAAGTACCCTCACCGATTAGCTCCCCTATGTGGTCCACTGCCTCAGTAATGGCTGTCATCTCTGCCTCGTAAGCACAGAGCGACCCACATAGGCCAGCATGGTCTTTCGCAAAGCCAGTTTGCGGGAGAGTGATGTGGACCCCAAACGAGGCGCTTGTCCGGCCGTCTCTACTGGATACAGAGGCATCAGTATAGGCCAGTATAGCGTTCCCTGAATAGGTTCCAATCATCTCCATAGCCACATCCGTGATGGTTCGGCGATCCTTTGCGTTCCCAGCATTGGTTTCGACCAGGGTCGTGCGTACCTCGGGCATGTAGAAAGCCTCGCCAGGAGGGACCCTAGAGACTGTCTCTAGCATTAGGCGGTCAGTCGGCAGCTTGATCTCAGAGGCAAGTCTCATGCGTGGTGCATGAAAGACTGCATCAAGAGCCGCTTCCTTTCCACCCAGCCATCGACCATCTCCCTTAGGACAGAGGTCTCCTCCTGCCGCTTAAACCGCTCATACGCGGTTATAACGGCCTGCTCTCTACGGATACCCAGAGGTGGCACATTTGCCATGATTTCCACCGCTGCTGTGGGTGCCGTTCGGAAAGTGCCTGTGATCAGCCGGAGAGCCTGGTTTTGTACAACATCTAGGGCCTCTAAAGAGGACTTGGACCCATAGACCTGCACAACCTGGCTGTAATCTATCTGAGACCTTACTGCACCCATGTACAGTGACCTCAGGACATCTGCTCGAGCCCCCCAGGACGTGCTCGCCAACTTTTTGACAATATTCAGTCTATCAGAGGCGCAGCGGGCAACCTCCGAAAGATGTGTGCAGAGAGTAAGCTTTCTGTCAAGTGTAACTCCCAGGTACTTGGGCTTAAGTTCCAGAGCAAGAACCTCACCCTCTACCTCCAGTCTAAATGGCTCCTTAAGGATACTCGTGCCCATGGTAAACAGCGAGTAGACGGTCTTCGAGACGTTAATCTCTAGCCCCCACATCCTAGTATAACAGCCGACCGTAGTCAGGTCCTTCTGGAGTGCTCTCTCAAGGACTGAGGCACTCTTTCCGGTCTTCCAGATCGCTAAATCGTCGGCATACAGTAGGCTTTTACAACCCAAAAACTCAGGCAGGTCATTGATGAAAGCTAGGAACAATGTACAACTGAGGGCCGAGCCCTGTGGGAGACCCTGTTCGAGGGTCCGTTTCCTCGACACGCTGCTCCCAACGCGTGTCGTGATAGTACGATTACTGAGGAAACTGCGTAACCAAATGTACATCTCAGCGGTGACACCCAACCGCTGTAGCTTCAACAATAGTCCTGGTCGCCAGACTCGATCGTAAGCCTGCCTGAGATCTACGAAAACTACCGCCGTTGACTCAGCTTTCTGAAAGCCGTCGGCTATTGCTTGGACGAGAAGCGTGACCATGTCCATCGCACTCTTACCCCGCCGAAAGCCTCCTTGCTTTGGGGTAATGAGCCCTTTTTCCTCTAAGAACCACATCAACCTTCGTTGACCATGCGTTCTGCTACTTTCCCAACACATGAAGTGAGGGAGATAGGACGGTAGCTTTCTGCTTGGTCAGTCTTTTTCCCTTTTTTAAGTACCGGCACTATGACAGCCTCCCTCCACCTCTGAGGGAGTTCTCCGGTCAACCACGTGCGATTGACAAACTGGAGTAGCTTTGCTTGTCCCGCTGCCCCGAGGTGTGTGATCATCTCATTACTGATCAAGTCACTGCCTGGGGCCTTTCTCATGCGACACTTCCTGACTGCGTATGCCAGTTCATTGGCAGAGAATGGGGTTCTGAACGTGTCTCGATTTTCCGTGCCAAACTCAGCCTTTTCTTTGACTCGTCGGACTTTATCCAAAGCCTTGGACAGTACTCTTCTTACTCGACTTGCTGACCTCTGCAAAGTGCTTGTTAAGCACTTCGGCCTTCTTGCTATCGCTAGCCGTCAGGCCTGAGTCCGTTTGCAACGGGGCGCCAGTTCTGATCGTCCCAGCCTGGGTCAAGTCTTTCAGTAATTTCCACGTCTTTTGGCTTTCCCTTAGATCCAACTTCTCGCATGTATCAATCCATTTCTGCTTTTTGGCCTCAGCAGACGCCCTTTTTACTTGCTCAGTTAGTTTATTGTACTCACGGCGTGCCTCAGCCGTTTTCAATCGACAAGCTTTCTTACGAGCGGCTTGTCTTTGCCGAACTAACCTTGCAAGGGCTGTAGTCCAAAATGGTCTGAACTTACGTTTCGGAAGGCTCTTTGGGATCGTCCTACGTGCGGCACCTAAGATCGCTTCAGTGATCTCCTTGTAAACAACGTCGACTGTTCCACACTCGGTATCTACCCTCTCCAAGGCAGCGTCAGCTGCAGCCTTGAAGGCGTCCCAATTTGCTTTTGAATAAACCCAGCACCTGTGCTTAGCTCCTGGGTTTCTCTCAGGTGGAGGAATATCCACTGAGACGAGAACGGGTTTATGATCACTACCGATGCAATCTAGCACGCGGAAAGAGGTGTTACAGGCCAGGTCAGCCGAGACGAGTGTTAAGTCGGGTCTCGTTTCGCTCCCACTCGCACCGTGCAGCAAGGTGGGTACAGACTCATGGTCCTACAACCTAACTAGATTTGTAATATTACAAATCTCCTCAATCCTCCGGCCAGCCGCGTCAGTGCGTTCATACCCCCATGCCGGAGACATGGCGTTGAAATCACCACATACGAAGGTGCCAAGCAGAGTATCCTCAGCTGTTATTAGACTGAGCTCTGTCTTGGGGGGATTGTACACGTTGACACAATGGTACTTCCTCCCATCCTTATAAACATCCACCGCAAGCGTATCCGTTTTTCCGCGTGGACCGTGGGCGCTGCTCGGCTGAGCATTTAGCGTATTTCTGACCAGGGTCACCAATCCCCTGCAGTTCTTACACCCACAACGGAAGCACGAATAGCCAGTGATGTGGACCGTCCTAAGTCCAAGGATGCACTCTTGTAACATTGCAACATCCACGTCGTTCTCGTTCAAAAGCTTTGCGGCTTCTAGGCTCTTGGGGATGAGACCCCGGACATTCAGGTGGACAATCCTGAATTGAGCCTTACCAGAGCGTTTCCCAAGTCTTCGCTTGTCAGTTGTGGTGCCGGCCACCTCAGGCGGGGAGCTTTCGGCTACACCCGGAAACAGTGACCTGCTCTCCTCAACTTTCGGCTTCCCGCTGACAGAGCAATCAGCGTTTATCGCCGAGGGCTGGGCTTGACAGTTCCCAGTCTCTTTTGTCTCGCCGGGCACCATAGGCGGGGAGCTTTCGGCTACACCCGTTGGCAGTGCCCTGCCTATGTCAGTCTTGGTGCCGGCCACCTCAGGCGGGGAGCTTTCGGCTACACCCGGTAACAGTGACCTGCGGTCCATGACTTTCGGCTTCCCGCTGACAGAGCAATCAGCGTTTATCGCCGAGGGCTGGGCTTGACAGTTCCCAGTCTCTTTCGTCGCGCAGGGTGGGGCTCGGCGCGTAGCCTCTCCCCTCTCTGTCACCCTGCCAGAGTCGGTTTCTGTGCTGTCGGGGTGCACCTCGGGGGTGCGCACAGTGACTGGGTTGCCCTTGGTAGGGTTTCCCAGGGGTAGAGACCGACATCCTTCCGCCCTACACCTCATTCTCTCGCCGGGTACCAGCGGCGGAGCAAGCCATCTGTCCAGCCCCGTTAACGGTACCCTGCTGGTCGTTTCGGTCGGTTTTCCGCTGGAAGAGCACCCAGCGTTACCCGAGGACTGGGCTCGACCTGCCACAGCCACTTTTGGGGGTCTGCCTCCCCCTCGTCTCTGCGTGGTCGTACGTTCTGGTTTCGTGCCAACAGAGCAGTCAACACTAGCCAGGGGCCGGGCTCGACCTGCCACAGCCTCTTGTGAGGGTGTGCGAATTCCCTCGCAGCGCCGTTCAGCGGTCACTCGTGCCTGGGTCAGGTTGACAGAGCAATCAACCGTTCCCAGGGGCCTTGCCTGACCTAGCTTGGCCTTCACCTGTGATGGGGCGCGACTCCCATTTCTTCGCTTAACAGACGGTGGACACTCAGTGCCTTCGATCCGTCTTAGTGGTTTTCGTGCTGAGCCGAAAGTAGCCATATTTACGGTGCCAGACCTTTCAGCCGAAGTCGTGGCACCGGGGCGAGTAGTCGAACTTTTTTCGATGGCGGCCCTACCGCCCCCTAACCATCCATCGAGGCATGTTTGGGTGCTGCCCAGACCATAGGCGGGGAGCTTTCGGCTACACCCGTTGGCAGTGCCCTGCCTATGTCAGTCTTGGTGCCGGCCACCTCAGGCGGGGAGCTTTCGGCTACACCCGGTAACAGTGACCTGCGGTCCATGACTTTCGGCTTCCCGCTGACAGAGCAATCAGCGTTTATCGCCGAGGGCTGGGCTTGACAGTTCCCAGTCTCTTTCGTCGCGCAGGGTGGGGCTCGGCGCGTAGCCTCTCCCCTCTCTGTCACCCTGCCAGAGTCGGTTTCTGTGCTGTCGGGGTGCACCTCGGGGGTGCGCACAGTGACTGGGTTGCCCTTGGTAGGGTTTCCCAGGGGTAGAGACCGACATCCTTCCGCCCTACACCTCATTCTCTCGCCGGGTACCAGCGGCGGAGCAAGCCATCTGTCCAGCCCCGTTAACGGTACCCTGCTGGTCGTTTCGGTCGGTTTTCCGCTGGAAGAGCACCCAGCGTTACCCGAGGACTGGGCTCGACCTGCCACAGCCACTTTTGGGGGTCTGCCTCCCCCTCGTCTCCGCGTGGTCGTACGTTCTGGTTTCGTGCCAACAGAGCAGTCAACACTAGCCAGGGGCCGGGCTCGACCTGCCACAGCCTCTTGTGAGGGTGTGCGAATTCCCTCGCAGCGCCGTTCAGCGGTCACTCGTGCCTGGGTCAGGTTGACAGAGCAATCAACCGTTCCCAGGGGCCTTGCCTGACCTAGCTTGGCCTTCACCTGTGATGGGGCGCGACTCCCATTTCTTCGCTTAACAGACGGTGGACACTCAGTGCCTTCGATCCGTCTTAGTGGTTTTCGTGCTGAGCCGAAAGTAGCCATTTTTACGGTGCCAGACCTTTCAGCCGAAGTCGTGGCACCGGGGCGAGTAGTCGAACTTTTTTCGATGGCGGCCCTACCGCCCCCTAACCATCCATCGAGGCATGTTTGGGTGCTGCCCAGACCCGCTTTTAGGGTGCCCCAGGGAGGGGCGGGTTGGGTGGTCTGACAAGTAAGCAGAGCAGCTCAGTTGCCTCCCTTGCCTCGACCCAGGTTAAACCAGTGCCGGGGCGTGCCTACCGCCGGACATGTCTGATCTCTCGGAATGAGAGTGGGTTGGCGTACCTTTTTCCTCGAAACCCCGATCTGCCATCGAGGGGCTGGCTCCGTGCAATACCAGCGTTCGGTCACAGTATCGAGTACACCAGGGTTCACTTCCCGCGCTCGTCCTGCAGCGGGGGAGCGTTTAGCAGTTCCCTTGCGGGCTTCCCACCACCATTCACCTAAGAGCGTTCAGGTGCCCTCCAGAGCGGGGTGGGCTGGTGGCGTAGGTAGCGGCATTACCTAAGAGACACTTTTAGATTTCGCGTTGTTCCCAGAGCAGGGAGCTTCCCAGAGCAGGGAGGCCCAACGTTACTTTCTATTTGGATCACCAAATAACGGTCAAATTTTGACAGTCTTTATTGTCTTCTGTCAGACATGAGGCCGACCAGCACCTAGGGATGACCTTAGCCCCCCCCCCATAGTGCCGGCCGGGTGTGGATCTCAGGAAGTATCCTCCAGACGAACAGCCCCGACCAGCCACGCGTACTGTAGAGGTCCGATGCGATTGACCCACGTCAGAGACGATGCCGCCAAGTTTCGTTTTGCGAGCCCTTACCCGTTCCTAGGGTTTGGGTTTTTCGAGACTAATAGTCGAGGACTCCGCGCCGTACGGATCTCGTTCTTACGTAACCTTCACTTTCAGTGCCATGTTATGGTCCGAAACGGCTCAAGGCCCCCCAAGGGTAGGGGGTCGTGAAACCGCATCTCAGGAGTCCTCGCGTTCCAGTACTGGGAAGCCGGGGGTACCGGCCACGCACAGTCGTGGTACGCTTTTCGCAGTTTTGCACTAAAACTACTATAAATGAACACTTTTTTTTTTGTTTTTCCACTGCTTTTGTAGTTGTTTGTAAGACTGTTGTTGCAGTCGGCAACACGGGTAACATGAATGGCTCGCCTTTGCTAGTTTGCGTTTGTATGACAGTATTATAACATGCCGTCATGTTTTATTTGTCGTGCCTAACGGTTCTTCTCTGTCTTATGTATTGTTAATTTTGGACTGTATTTGTACCCTAGAAATTTATTTAGCTAGCTTGTGTGTGTTAGATAATAGGTATTCCATTACTTTTATTTAATTGAAGGTAAATCTTAAGGTAAGTCGAAGTGGCCATTTAGCGTGTAAATTATCTCTCCTAGCCTGATAATGTCATCATTCGAGCATTTCGTTAAGTACGGTTAGGACAATCATTAGGGATAGAGACCAAAAAATTGAGAAATGGGCACAGGATAAATTAGATAAAGGACATGATATGCTAGAAAAAGAGCGTACGCTAGAAGTAACTCAAACTCAGCTGAAGATCAAACAGTTGGAGTTAGAAAAGGAATTAAGGGATAGCCAGCTCAATAGTCCCACCTGTCTAACTACCTCACAGTCAGTGTTGTGCATGAGTTAACTCAAATAGGTTAAACTCGCGAGTTAACTCACAGGGAGTGAGTGTGAGTTTGAGTTAACTCATCTCAACTTTAATGATTTATGAGTTTTAATTACACTTTAATTTCTGCGAGTTTGAGTTTAAATTGGGTCTTCTACTTGAATTTCTAAAATGCTACAATAACTGCATTTTACAGTACCTTGCAATAAGTGAGGAAACAACCGATTGAATTCCCGTTTTTATAACTTTAGCAATTTATAAAACAGCTAAAAATAAAGCAAATACTTTTATTTATCTTGGTCTTATTTGTTTTCATAAGAGATAGCGAGAACTTTCAATTTGGAGCATTCATTGAACTTGAAGCTTCAGGTTATTAACTAATATAAAAATATGTTTAATCTTGTTTGTTGCTAATTTATATTAATTTGAATGTAAAATTTTGCCGCCTCCTTGTTTTAGAAGCATCAAGTAAATATTATTTACAAGCAAGGAAATCAACAAGAGAATTCCCGAATACGTCACAGAAAGCAAGATTAATTGTATTAATTCTTTACTTTCGATTTAACGCAGAATCCAAATCGCTATTATTTATGTAGTTGACAATTTAATATGTGACATTAGGGTGATTCATCATTGCATGGTAAAAAAAAAATTTCTCCGTTTCTAATGCATTGCGGTTCATTTTTTTTATCTTTTGGCAAGTAAATCAAGAAAAACTAAACTTTTTAAAAAATGACCACATTTAGAGTCGCTCAAGCGACCCGAAGTTTCACTGTATGAGATAATGCGGCAGTTCTGATGTGTCGCTTGCTTGCTTTTGCAATAGTGCAATTTTAGTTCATTGTAAAATTAAAAGTATACCATGATATTTGAATTTTTAGATTATAACTAATTTTATTATACAAGAACAACGATGGCCCAAGGTCATATGAGCGCACTATCCCTATTATGCATTGAAAATGATATTGTGGAAACTTTTCAGTTTGATGACATTATTGATGACTACGCCAAACAGAAAGCAAGAAAAATGCCCATTCTGTAGTGTAGATCATTTTTATTGTAATTTTTGACTTTTGGTAAATAAATGTTTTGTTATTTCTAAATAACCTTTAGTATTTAATTTTTGTTTTAAAAAGCTTAAATGAGAATAGAAAAATTGTCATTTTTGAGTTTTGTGTTTTCTAATCTATTTGTTACCCCGCTGTTAGCTATATGCAAACATGATTACTACAGCAAGTCTATAGGCTGTATGTATAATGCATTGATTAAAAAAATACATTTTTATTTAAAGGGGGGGGGGCAAATTTTTGTTGCTGGCCTAGAGCACACAAAAACCTTAAGATGGCCCTTCATGTCCTGTGAGTGTGAGTCGTGATGCTCCGTTTAACGATCTATTTTTATTCAAGCAGATCTCACGAAATTCTGTCATATACAAAAAGGTGTCTGATGCTGCGAAAAGGAAATTTTAAAACCATCTTTGGTATAGTAGTCCAGAGGTGCTTTTTCTTGCGTTGTTTTCTGAAAAAGTTTCTGAAGCGATGCTGAAGACTGGCGATGATTGTTTAAAGTGAAGGATTGCACTAACTGCATCACTTTGTAGGTACTTCATCACTATCTGCAATGCGTTCAGTCGGTATTGATACCAGCTTAGATGAAGTTGATCCAGTATCCTGGGATCAATTGCCGTCATTTGCTGAAGCTAAGTGTATTGTTGAGTCCTTTAAGGCATCAATGATGCAGCCGAGCGATCCGTTGCACTGATGTCATCATTTAATAAGTCAATCACTAAAACGGAATCTAACATGTAGAGATTGATGCAAGTTGTAGAAGACAAAGAGTGCCAAATTTGAAGAAAAGTACACTGAAGTTATATAAGAAGCGTTGAGCTGACGATCATTAGTAAAGTGTATTATTTATAATGCAATGTATACATGAATAAACAATCACTAACTGTTGCATATCATTATATTTTATGTTGTTTAATATTTCAACATGTCTAATTCGCTGTAATTAATGTTTAATGTTGAATGTAAGATATTTTTTTAATTTAATGTTTATATTATAAAAATTCATGTCATTAAAGAAGATATAAACTTCAGTCTCGATGAGCGACCTCTAAATGTAATTCAATTTCAATGAAATTTTGCATGAAAGAATAGGAATATAAAAGGAGAAAATGTAACAACAATGCAATATTACATTGCAAAAAAAATGTTTTGAATCACCCTAATGTGACATGGTGGCTGAATGGCTTGCGACTTGCTTTTTTTTTATGCTGGCATGGGCGTCGCTAGAAATTTTTCCAGGGGGGGGGGGCAAAATTTTTAAATGTAAGGGGGGGGGGGGAGCAAATGCCCCCCTCTTATATGACATTTTTTCAAAATGTAGGGGGGGGCAAATGCCCCTCTTGCCCCCCCCCATGAATACGCCCATGTATGCTGGCTATCCAGGTTCGATTCCTCTCAGTTTCAAGAACATTATGTTTTTTTTTATTAGTTTTTTTTATATAATTTATACTTTTTTTTTTTTGTTTTAATAAAAAGTAACAACTAATTAGATATCTTTGACAAATTTGTTTTAATTTTTTTTTATTGAAATAATTAATCCTTTAGGATGTTGTAACATCCTAACATAACATAACATAACATAAAAAAAAAAAAATTTTTTAAATATGTATTAAAGCTGAACAATATTCTGTCTCTATGCAAAGGCTTTACAGGGTACAGCTAGTACAAATAATTTTCCATTCTTTAATCCTTTTTTTCTCTATAAAACTGAATTTCTTAGTGGGAAGCGAATTGCAAAAGAATGACAACCATTTATAAGTACAAACAAAGCAAAATTGTGTTAATTTAACCCTTATTTCATATGAATATTGCTTAAATAACATGCTTATAAGAATATTTATTTGTAAATGTAAACTTTATAAAAGGCACAGAATAAGCCAAAACAACGGGGGGGGGGGGATTAATTTGGATACAACAGTGCACAGTAACTGTTAACTTTGGCTGTGTATATTTACATAGTTTTTTTCAAAAGCAAAGGGAAGGTGCCTTAAGGTTGGTATGTAATTTAAATAGTAAAAACAAAGTATTAAAAAATCTATGTACAAAGCGAAAGACAGTGTAAAAAAATATTAGTGAATGGCCCTAAACATTTACTATAGATTTTGCAGTAGTGAAAACCAGTATGACAAAAAATATTAGTGAATGGCCCCAAACATTTACTATAGATTTTGCAGTAGTGAACACCAGTATGACAAAATCTTAATGTTGCTAATTTTTAGGCCTTTTCCCATTATTTTAATTCAATGAATTAAGAATTGCAGTTTAACAAATAAAACATTTTTGCCTTTTAGTCCATATTTGAATATGATGTGTATTTCTAAATATTTTTTTTTTCGTCTTGTATTTTAAGGCAAATTTCGGTAGATTACATGAAATGAATATATATATATTTGCCCTTGCTGAATAGAACCAAATATCTATAGAGTTTTCCCTTAGCATATAATACATTCTACAGAACACATAGATATTTAAAAAGTACTCTGCAAATGTCTAAAAAATCAAAGTATCACAAAAAAAATGCTAGCCATGGATTTTTAGCACATTAATATTGATAAAAATAGCAAAAAGGACTTTTAACAACTTGATTATAAAAATTTTTTTAAATTTTAAACAGCTTCTTCAAATAAAAAAAAATAAATAAAAACTAAATGACAATTTGCTAATAAAAATGTTGTTCCAGTCTTAGGAGCTAAATTCTTTTTAGTGACTTTGCTGATTAAATCTTAGAACAGTGGAACTCAAATTGTGGAACGTGATGCACTGGTGGTTTGCAGATGAATTTTGGGTGGGTGACAAAAAAATCAAGTTAATAGTTAAATGATCGAGAATCTATATATGTATAATTACAACTCTTTTTCTCTATACAAAACTAAATGCTTCTTAACACTAGAACGACGGCAGCAGTCATTTTGACAGCAACGCTACTTTGCGGATTAATTACTTCTCAACGGCTAACCCCAGACTATTGAAATTTTATGACTTTACATATCTTTATAACATTGTTAAAATTATAGAAGATTTTTATTGTTGGTTTTATAATAATTGAAAAAAAAAAACAAGTTATACCTAAAACAACTGCAGGGGTCATAATGACCGCCATACCGATCTTGTGACGCTTTCGAATGACATCATATTGTTGCCAAAAGCACATCCATCGTTGGTGTGATAAGGCAGAATCAAAGAGAGTTGCCAGTGAATTTGTAAAGACACAACTCCAGACAGGCCTGTAGCGTGCGGGGGAGGGGGCAAGGGGCGTTTTGTCTGCCCCCCCCTTCTTATTTGTTCTACTTAGTAAAATGTATTACCTGGCCCCACTGCTATTGCCTGGCCCCTGCTGTAGAATGCCTGGCCCCTCCTGTAGAATTTTCACACTACGGGGCTGACTCCAGAACGTTTTACTTCAAAAGTAATCATCAATGGTAAAAAAAAACCTAACAATTTACCGTTGAAAGCCAAAACAGTATAAATGCATACTGATTACCTTGCACAAACTTGTTGAAATTGGTGAAACAAAAAAAAACTTCCAGAAACTGTGCAATATTATAATTTTTGTAAGTGTGGAGTGGGCGTTATGGACCAAATGAGCCGCCTGTACACAAGGAGATCAGCATCACGAAGATAGCCAGTCTATATCTTCTACAATGTTCTGGACTTTACGGCTATAAACACACTTATATTATTTCGATTATGCATATACTCCAGCATTCCTAGGCGGTCTTATATTTTGAACCTTGTTCACGAATTGAGATCGCCTTACTGTGCAACAAAAAGCACATTATAGCAGGCATCCCTGTGAAAAGAGGAGCAAGCAGTAACACACGCCTTCAATGTTCATTTTGTAGTAACAAAACACAAGATGACTAATGAACAGAATGTGATTACATACGTCAGGCGTGAGCAAACTTGATTGTTATCGGCAGGCCACATATAATTTGTCTACTTCAATTACAATTTACAACGTATGAAAATCTAATAACGATAATAACCATGTATTTGTCATTATATTTCACATTTACACTCTATTACACACATTACTTTTTGAAATTTGAGCTTAATCAGTTGCTAATTTGGTAATAAAACTTACTATTCATAATTATTTCAACAAAAGTTTATTGTTACTTATCATACAAATTATGAAGACAAAGGAAATTAATCGACATACAACCTGATCACCGAGTATAATTATAAGTAATGAAAAGTATGTAACTGTTCACAATTTTGGGATAATGTTATTGAACTGTGGAACCAGTTTACTGTTGTGATTCGCATGACTGCATTTTAATTTGCATTCAGTCAACATTAATCTGTTCTTAGACTTGTTTATTTTCATACAAGAAAACCCTTGCTCACAAATGTATGTGGACCCAAATAGTGACAAAGTATTTTAGGTGTGGAAATGCCGCTGCTGGCAAACATCCTGAAAACTCCAGAACTGACTTGAACTTCTCCTTCAGGTCATAATCTGCTTATAGGTCAAGTAGCTCTAATATTCTGGAGCTTTAAAACTAGATTCAAATAAAATTTCAAAAATGTAGCGAAATATCTAAACAAAGAGAATTAACATCGACATAGGAATCGCGTTCGGGCCGCATAATATACTCCGAAGGGCCGCATGCAGCCCGCAGGCAGTTGTTTGCCCACCCCTGACTTACGTATATTTTTTGAAAAATACTGTTTATAATTCTATAGATATTGTTTCTTTGGTTGTTACACATAATAAAAATAATTATTATATGACATAATTTGTTATTTGCTTACCGCGGTCAAAATGACCGCTTCAGTCGTTAAAGGTAGTTAAAAAAATCTGTCATTCTAGTGTTAAATTATAAAGTACAAGGGGAAATCTATGTAACAATTAATTAATCTTATTTTCCCTTTGTTTTATTGCACTTTTTCTTAACAGGTAGTTAGAGAAAACAAAACAGTTATTTATGCTGGGTCCATGAGACAAAAACTGTTGTCACAGTGGGTCACTGTGTTAAAGCTTGAGAACATCTGTATTAGGAGATGCTCAAGATAAAATGATCCATTTTTTTTATCACAAAAAATAATTGAGCTGATATACAAAGATGTCAGATTTCAGAATTATCAATTTAATTCAATGATGCGCATTCTGTGAAGTTTATATTATCTGAGTTGTCCCTTGTTTTTCTACAACTGAGCATTTATGTCATGGTATTAATGCTTCCAATCTTATGACCACTGGTGTATTATTGCAAAATAAAAAAGTAAAAATATCAAAAGCTAGCAACTATTTCTTTGATTGCTGAGTAGGTTCCAGTAACACATCCAACCAATCCCAGCAGTAATATAAAAATATTTTTAATTACAATATACCAAGGCAAACGTTCATGCTCTGCTGACAGTGTGACAATTTCAATGATGACAGGCAAAATGAGAGCAAGGGATGTACTCAGGAATGATCCAATAAGTGATATCAGTAAATCGAGATGAGGAATGGCAGCTGCAAAGCAAACTGTTAATAACATTGACATTTATTTGTTAATAATGGCTGCCCATGTGTCAAAAACAGAAACAAATCTTTAGTAAAGGGATGCTGTGATTTTAATCTTAATTTGAATTTATAAGCATTATATTACCAAAATATAAAGGATAAAATTCATTAAAATGTGGGGATAACAAAAAAAGGGTAAATGAATTTATTTAATATAGATTATAGTTTTTGTTGTAACATAGTTTCAATATCTTTAGAAGTTACACTATTAGGAATACAGTGAAATGTTGCAATAGCAATATCATAGGGACTTCAGCAATTTGTTAATGATAGGGAAATTTTGTTAAAGTACACACTATTTAAGTTAAATAGTAAATTGTTAAACTTTTCCCAATTTTTTCTTTATATTCTTCACAAATGATAATTTTTTTTTTTTTTTCATTTTTGTTGATAAGCATAAAGCACAACATTTTTTTTTTGTTCAGAAATAATGAAACATGCCAGACAATTAAGTTTTATGTAATAGCTTATTAATTATTTAAATTTTTAGGAAAAATATGAATGTGATTCTTAATCTTAATATTACCCAAAGGTTAAGAACAGGCAACTACAACTTTAGAAATGCTGAGCAACTTTTTATGTAAATGGAGCATTGATTTATCTTACAGTCTGTCTTTATTGTTATAATCTATTATTTATTTTTGTATTAAAAAAAATTTGGCTCAATTTAAATCTCCATAGTATCAAACTTATATGACTGTTTACAAAAATGTATATACTGAGTGGATATAAGTCAAAATTTGAGTTAAATTAAAAGCAAAATTTTACTGAAATACTACTATAAAAAAAATGCTCGCTAGCGGAATAAGTATACAAAAATAACTCATATTACATTAGGGTCATTCCATGTCAACTCAGCCAGTTTTTTGACAATTGTTCACTCGACCCCCTCAGATCTTCCTGAAATTTTCAGGGCTTGTGGTACATTCAAAGTTGAGTGATTCCTGAAAATTTCAGGCCATTTGGTCAAAAACTTTCTGAAATATGATTTTTTAAATTTTTAAGGGTAGTCGCGAGTGCGAGTGACATTTACATTTTCACGATATTTGAACATGAATATTTCAAAAACTTAAAGAGGTATCAGGCTGTAATTTTCAGTATTTATTCATTGTTTTGTCCTGAGTTGAAAGATGTATTTATCTCAAGTGTAGCATGCACACAGAATGCCCTAAAAATTTCCAAACACTGCACTTCAGACAGTTTTCATCAATATTTGACTCGGTATAGCCAAGAACCTCTAAGACATGAAATGTTGTTTGTTATACAATAGTAAGTACCATATATGTGTTTATTATTTTGATAGAGAATTCCTGTTAATCAATAATAGTGTACTCATGGTGGGCCCCTTTAAGCATCATGGTCATCCATTTTTACACTTATTGTGACCCCCAGATGACCATGCAGACAGTAATTCACACTTTTCATATTTTGCACACTTGTTAACCTTGGAAAGTACTAGCTATGGTGAAAATTTCATGTTGGTGTCTTAATGCCTTCTTGGTGAAAAATTGCATGATTTATACACTATCGTGGACCATAGTAATTTTGAATGTTTGAACTGACATCTTTGATGGACTGGGTTTTCTTATTGTGAATTTCATTTTTTTATTTGACAAATGTATTCTGATATGTTTCTAAGTGAATACTTTTAAATGAATTTTTTGTGTAATATTTGCTTGCAAAAACATCATGAATGTAATGCAAAAATGTCAAAAAATATTTTTTTTCAATGGTTTCTTAACTATTTCATTTTATATCACTGCATGTTCAGATTTCATGTAATTTAAATAAATATTATGAAAAAAAAATTTTAATTTTATAAGAAAAATTTACTTTCATAAAAATGTATGACAATTTATTAATATTTGATACTTGGAGCCTTTTTTAATAGGTCACATGAGTACTCATTTCTTTATCTTCTTTTATTTTATTATTGATATAAATTATTCCTCAATGTGACGTCAGAATTTATAGAACTAATATATATATATATATATATATATATTGTAATAATGTTATTTGGCACAGAGATAAAAATTATCTGGCCACTTAGTTTAGCGGAAGTGATTTTATTTTAGTTAGAGCAGACGAGAATAATTAGACGATAGGCAGACGATATATTTCTTCAGACATGATTAGACGATAGATTTCTTGAGAGGATAATTGACAAGACTAGAGGAACTATGACATCATCATTTTATTCTACTATATTATACATCATTAAAGTAAGATTATTCAAGTGTAAATAAATACATATATATATTTCAACAAACTGTTTATTCAGTGTTTCATAACTGTTAATATATGTGTTACGTCTCACAGATATCTGTGGACACTTCATTTAATGTACAAATAATAAATATACAAGAAACTCAGAAGAGACTGGCTAATCGGTCATACTACAAATAATTTATATACACCTACCAGAAGAAGAAGTGTCAAGTAAAATATATATATTACATACAAGTAATTAAATACACAAAAATATAGCTATGACATATATATATATATATATATATATATATATATATATATATATATATATATATATATATATGTATATATATGTATATATATATTAGGGTGTCCCAAAAAAATGAAGTTTTGAAATGTTGATGTCTCACCCCACAGAATATGTCTGTATGGTAACAGTAGTTAACGTGCAAAATTTCAGCTCATTTGGACAATGTTTAGAGGTCCCCCAAGAGGTTTAAAGTTCCAGATTTTGGTGTAAAATCATTCGCGGTCAAATCTAATACAGCGTTAATGTTGCATTATATGCGAAACTGATATATTAAGTAACAAATTGATGATGAGTATTGTTTATAATGTTAAATGAAACAGAATATATAAATCTTGAATGGTTTATATTTTTAAATTTGAAATTTAAGTAAAAAATTATGAAAAACAAAGTTTTATTAATTTTGTCAAGTTAATTCTTGAATCAATGTCAATCTGCTTGAAAAATAATAATAATAAGCAATGCAAATAAGCATTCCTGCTATTTATTTTGTACTTTGTACTGTAGGGTAGACAAAAATGTAAAAAACTTCTTCAAATTTAAATTTTAGCCAGCTGTTCACGATTACACTCTGCAAAATTTTTCCGATGTTTTTCAACCACTTGGAGTGAAAATTGTCATTGTTCTTCATTCTTGGTGATACTGTCATTGAAAGTTTGTATCAATGCTACACTTCGCTCTGCAGAGTCATTGATACAGGCCAAATTCTTTACAAAATCTGCTGCAACTTTAAAAGATGGTGTATCTGACCAGGCTTCAACAGGAACATCTAGAAAACTGGCATCAATGTTGGATGTTTCAAAAAATGTGGTAGAAGCACGCAAATCAACAACACTTTTTGATAGTGTTTTTATGAGATGCGGTCCACGTTCTGTTTGCATTGTCCGAACAAGGCCAGTTTTTTTTTTGTCCGACAAAAGGGTTTAAAAAAACGCAAGCGTCGACAGTTACGGACTCAAATACCACGAGTGACGCACCATCATTTTCAATCCAGTCGATCGAAGAACAGCATCATTATATTCGTATAAACGCTTTATCAACAAGATATCATTCACAGGTGCATCTGCGGTGAGCCTGCATGAAAACCATGATTGAAGATAAACACATATGGTAAACCGATTAAAGCGCTGAATACCTTGTAATTCTCGAGCTGTTAACTGAAAGATGGTTTCGTTACCTGCAAACAATAGTTTGATTTTCAATGCATAGATTGCTTTCGCCATCCACCTTGCTCTATGTAGGGCACCAGGTCTGCGAATGCTGACATCAACCTCCAACCCAACCATTTGTGCAGCAAGCAGAAGAAATTCCAAATAATCATCATGTGAATGACTGAGCTCAAGTTGACATTTGATAAATTCTTTAATCGAATCAGACACAATTATCAAAGGGGCGGATCTGGCTTCGGGTGTGTGGTTTAATTCTGGCCATTTTTCTCGAAACCTCTTAAAAAACAAAATCTCTGGTCCAGTGGATGGTCCAAGACAAACATTGAATGCATCGGAAAGGAGTACTTCCAACATGTGATGACGGCATGCCATCCATAATAGATTACGTCCCAGCGCTACTTCTTACACAGTGCAAGCTCCATTGAGTCTTCCAGTATTGGAAGCCGTAGTGTCGAAGCACATGCCGATGACCATAGATTCGCACTTCCAGGATTTGCTATGTTCATATACTGCATCAGCAGCTGCCCTTCCTGACCCGGATGCTAACTTGGGAACACCAAGAAGCTTTGTAGTGCCATCGACAAGTGATGAGAGCAGGACAGGTAATCGATCGCCGTTGTTGGTAACATGTCCGGTAACATCGGGCAATAGCTTACCATCCCAATGTACAATTGATTTTGAGGGAATATAGTCTTCTTTTATACATGCTGCAGCTTGTTGACGACAAAGCTTGCGATGACGATGCATTGTGTTCTTGGAAAATACTGTGTCAGATGTCAGAACACCAGCTTTGTTGAAAGCGGATGCAAGTATCATTGTTGATTTTCTAATGCTGGTGTTCGTTCTGTCCAGCACTGCAGCAACTTTTGATGATATGATGCCTGACAATTTAGCATGCTTAGTTTAAAAAAATTAAATCTTCAAAAAATATGCACATTGCTTAAATTTTGCACATTAGGTATTTTATATGTTTTCTAGCATTTATTACATTTTCTAATTAAGAATCACACAATTTCAACTCTAGTTAATGGTAGCAATGAGATAAATATAAGTATATTAAAACTTCATTTTATTCAACTATGGCATGCAAAAACTGCAAATTATTTGAGCCATGATTCGTCTGGATTTTTATGTTGGCCTAATACAGGAATTTTAAAAGCTCTTGGGGGACTTCTAATTATTGTTCAAATGAGCTACAACTTCACCAATTCACTCATTGTACCCAAGAGACACATTTCAGGGGGTGAGACACCAAAGATTTTAAAAAAAAAATTTTTTGAGCATTTTTGGAACACCCTAATATATATATATATATATATATATATATAAAGAACTCATGCAGTACACAATATAACAAATACTTTAATACAACTATAATACAACTCTGCTTATTTAAAGATCTCATAACTACTTCTACTATAACAAACTATAAAACCTATGTCTATTCTAAGCATGTCAGCGCTATTCTCTATTACATCTTTCTCTCATCTAATGTATATTAACTTATTCTAACTTAACTTTATAAAGGTCGGGGGTAGGGGGTAGATCATGCTCTCTATGCATATGTCATTAGGGGCAACAAAGTAAGTTGGGAGATTGACTTGACCATAACCTTGGGTTACGTAACATGGCCAACTAAATTTACTTCAGTGATGGGGTAGCAGAACTATATAAAAACTGCAAAAACTTCAAAAATCTGTTTCTGCATAAAACAGATTTTGGCATTGAAGCAGAGTGGAACTTTTTTGCTACCAGTCATGGAAAAAGTCCTTGTGATGGTATTGGTGGCACAGTAAAGAGGCTAGTAGCAAGAGCAAGTTTGCAGGCGACTCTGCAACATCAAATACTAACGCCACATCAGATGTACGATTGAGCAACCAAAAAAACGTTCCAGGAATTCATTTCTTTTTTGCAGCAAATGACGACGTTAAAGTGCATCGTAGCTGTTTGGTTGAATGATTTGCTTCAATTCAAGCCGTTCGTGGTACACGGTCACACCACCGGTTTGTGCCATTAAGTGAAAGCAAACTCAAGATATTCAGGTTGTCATGTGATAACTGTGATATGGTCGTCAATGTGTCAAAAGAACCTGATCGGGTAGTTGAACCGGCACCAAGCATAGCAGATCTGCACCCAGGACAGTTTGTGGCTGTTGTTTATGACACTGATTGGTTTATTGGGTGCATATCAGAACACTCTATTGAACATCTTGGTCAAATTCATGAACAGAACACCTACAAACAGATTAACTTGGCCAAGTCGTGATGATATCTGCTGGATAACATTCACTAATGTACAATCTTCCACCACCAATGTTGTCTGGCAGCTCATCATAACAGTATTGCTATGATGATGTGCATTTTGCCAATTGCAAGAAATTGTTTGATAGTACATAGATAAGATAATATCAGTTAACTGCATCGGCAGCATAATGAGCATACGCTGATATCCGCTTTGCATGGTTGCTTGTATAGTTGATAAAAACAAACAATCTGTAATTTGATTTTGTAACTTAAAACTAACTGTATTTTTTCATAAAATTTGATTGACATTTCATTGCTATGCTGATTTACCATAATACACATTAATGAGGCCCGTAGCGTGCGTGGTCAAATAATGATGAAAACTGTCTGAAGTGCAATGTTTGGAATTTTTTAGGGCATTCTGTGTGTAAGCTACACTTGAGATAAATACATCATTCAACTCAGGATAAAATAATGAGTAAATACTGAAAATTACAGCCTGATACCTCTTTTAGTTTTTGAAATATTCTCTACGCAATATTCAATAATAGTGTATAAATCATGCAATTTCATGCAATTTTTCACCAAGAAGGCGTTAAGACACCAACATGAAATTTTCACCATAGCTAGTACTTTCCAAGGTTAACAAGTGTGCAAAATATGAAAAGTGTGAATTACTGTCCGCATGGTCATCTGGGGGTCGCAATAAGTGTAAAAATGGATGACCATGATGCTTAAAGGGGCCCACCATGAGTACACTATTATTGATTAACAGGAATTCTCTATCAAAATAATAAACACATATATGGTGCTTACTAACTGTATAACAAACATCATTTCATGTCTTATAGGTTCTTGGCTATACTGAGTCAAATATTGATGAAAACTGTCTGAAGTGCAATGTTTGGAAATTTTTAGGGCATTCTGTGTGCAAGCTACACTTGAGATAAATACATCATTCAACTCAGGACAAAACAATGAGAAAATACTGAAAATTACAGCCTGATACCTCTTTTAGTTTTTGAAATATTCACGTTCAAATATCGCAACTACCCTTAGAAATTTAAAAAATCATTTCTCAGAAAGTTTTTGACCAAATGGCCTGAAATTTTCAGGAATCACTCAACTTTGAATGTACCACAAGCCCTGAAAATTTCAGGAAGATCTGAGGGGGTCGGGTGAACACCACTGGTTGAGTTGACATGAAATGACCCATTATAGAAGTCATGTCAACAGAAACCATGTGACTTGTATATTTTTCAAATGAGAGTGACATAACATAACAGACTGATTATAGGCTATATATATAAAAAAAATTCTTCAATTGATTATGTTTTTTGTAACGCACTTGTTAGAAGACCAGATAAACCATTATATTAGGGTATAAGGAACATGACATATATAATTTTTTTTTTTTTTTTTCAGAATTTTTTTTTTCAGGATTAGGGTTAGGGATAGGGTTAGGGATATGGTTAGGGATAGAGATAGATATCGATTTGCGCGAAAATCCCCGGAAAATTAGTAACGGGTCGCCCGTACATATGCTAGTAGTCGACCCTCTAGAGGGTCTCGTAACAAGTGCCTTTTTATAAATGAAAAGATACAAAGAAAATCCTTTTATCCATCACATACTATATTTTTAGACAACATTAATACTGTGAAAATTTTGGAAATACTGCCACTCACTAACTAAGTCTTCCACCTCTAAGAAATTCAGAAAATGGTTCTAAAATGTTATTTAAATTTTTTACATGAAATATTGAGAATTTGAATCTAATGGTTTAACACAGTGGTTCTCAATCTTTTACGCTTCGCAGCCCACTATGAGAACTGTTTTGTTTTTGCAACACATCTAAAAACTGTTTTTGCTTTTGTGACCCTCCCATATAGAAAAACTAGTACAACAAAAAGGGAGTAAAGTTAAATTGATTATAATCATAGATTTTCCATTTTACTTTGCAGATTAACACACTTTTAGATGTGTAAATATTGAAAAATAAAGAATTAATATTATGCAACCTTGAATTCTTGATCCACTAATTATAAATTTCAGTTTTTCAACACCCAACTAAAATTCGTCAGCAACCAAACAGTTGGTGTCAACCCTTGCTTAGAGAACCACTGGTTTAATATACTCTGAAAGATGCTAATCAATGATTAAGTATTAAAAAGATTTTTTGACTTCAAAAAATTATAAAACAAAACACTTTCCTATCATATACCTACAAATCCTTCTTTAAAGTTAAGTTAACTGAATCTTAAGTAAAGTTTTCATTATGTAAACAGTGATTTGAAAGTATGCAGTTAAAAATATTTTTTTCTTTTCTTAAGTTCAAATTTTGTTCCAAAGAATTACAATATTATAATTATTAAATAGGAAAAGGATTATAGGGGTGGGGGATGAAAAAATTGCAATGGTCAAATTTAGTTTTACAGGTATTCATTATAGCAGCATTTCAATGCATATATTACAAACAGTAGCGTCATTTCACCAAAATGTTGGGGGTGGGGGGGCAAATAAAAATACCAACTATGTGTTTATTATATATTTTTAAAACGGTTACATGCATATATAATAATATAGGGTATAATATATGAAAGATTCAATAGTGTCGAGTTGTTTGATTAAAGTTTATAAAAATAACGAAGAACAGATTTTAAAAAAACAGCAGACATTATAATATTTTAAAAAATTAATTTTTGATTATAGAATAAAAAAGAGTATTTGTATTTATTTAATTTAATTATTTTTATTTTAAGAATCTTGCCACTGATTACAAAAGCTATAAAACAAAATGTAGACTTACATGTAACCCAGAGTAGAACAATCCTAAAGATAAATTCACCATATTTATGAATGATTTGATTTCTGAAGTGACGCTGCAGTTTGGGCCATAAAATTTTGATAGGTACATAGAACTGAACATTGTAGGAAATAAAAATAGCCATGGCAAACATCAGTTTCACTGACAGGTACAACCTAGAGAAGAAATATACCATTTACATTTTGTTTTTAAATTGTCTGAGTGTCTAAAAACAGTTATGTGTGGAAATTATTTTAAAAAAAAAAAAATGACATTATCTTGTAGAAAAATATTTTTAAAATGTTTAGTAAAGTTGGAATTCAAAGTTAGGGGTATGTGTTTTTTTTTATCTAAACTTAAAACTATTAACAACCAAGTAATCAACTATCAATATTACTTCAAGTACCCAACAGTCACATGAAGTGTGTATTACTACTAGAACTTGGATTTCTTTGACCTAAAAATGGTAGAAATATGCATACATTTATGCCCTAAAAATTAAACATGGCCTAAAAGGTAAAAAAAATCCCCTGAAAATATTAATTAAAATGCACAATATAATGTTGATGAATGGGTAATTTTTATACTTTATCGGGAGCAGTCAATTTGCTACCTTTAATTAATACATCATTAATGTGCAGGCTTATACTGGAATGTTTGGCTAGACAATGATAAAAGATGGATGTTCTAGACTTGTTCTTAAAAAAGAGAGTAAGACGTATGAGGACACTATAGAGGAAAGAATCGATAATTTACACCCAAATTAAACCTGAAATGTGTATTTAAAACAACAACTCGCACATGGCATCTGAATAACTAGCTATGGACTAGGCTTTTATGTACACTGTGGTAACAAAGATTGGAAAATGTTTCAGTTGGGTTGTCAGAAATTAAGGGGGGGGGGGTAGTAGCAAGTTAAATTTGATTGTAGAAACATCTGAAACAACTCAGTCGTTGAGCTTCTAAAAGACTTGAATAAGTTTGTGTGTGTTCCTTCTCCGACAAAGATAGAGAGAAGAGAGATGTAAAAATAACATTTCTTAACTCTTAACTGTTGTTCATTTTCAGCCATTTTTTAAAGCTGATTGTAGGGTGTTTTGTAAAACTAGGCATTTTTCATGTTATAAGCTACACAGTGAAGTTATACATTCATTGAATTCAGAAATGAATAAACTATTTAATGATGTTAGACTTTTTATGTTATAGAAATTTTTATTTTTGTAAAATTATAGTGTAAATGATTTTTTTAATAAACAGTAAGCATAAAAAAAAAGTATGAAGTATTCAAACAAAATCTCTATTATTTACATAAACGTTATTCATTTATACAACCCATAAACAAATGTGGACTTCAAATTATGATAATTTTATTCTTTATTCAACTTCAAATGATAATATAGAAATTTGAAGAAAAAAAAATAAGGACTTATGCCCCAAGAGTGAAAAAAAGTCATAATTTTCACACAATAAGTTAAATGTTAGCTAAGACAAAATTTATCATTAAGATTTATTTTTTAGTATTACAAGTGACAGGAAACAAATTTAAATGAATTGATATTTACTTTAAATGCTATTTATGATAAAGTAAAAGACAATTTTTGTCATTTTGAAAACATAAGAAAGTATCACATGCGGAACATTTAGTTCTTGTTTTTCTTTCCAGTTTATAAAGAGAATAACATAATTTACAGTTGTTCATTTCCTTAGAAAGAACCATTACAGGTAAAATAGAATTGGTTTTTATTTTACATGCTGCTGCTGTCTGAACCTTTCCAAAGTCATCAATGTTTCGTAACTGTCTAATTAACTCTATTGTGTAATCTGACTATATCTTGCTAGTCCATTTAATTCAATAATATCTGGATTTTGTTTCCTCCAGTCTTGAAAAAGAATATAACTATTTACCCTAGCAATATCAACAAAATGAAAAAATAAAGTTTTCCACCATTTTTTTTTTTTTCTAAGCATATTATATTTATTCAAAAGTTGATCACTTTTGTCTACCACTCCCATACTATCAGTAGCTAGAACACTGGCCGACCATATTACTAATGAAAGTAACACGTTATTCTCCAAGGTTTTTGCGTAAGTAATTTATATTTTGTTTCCTGGAAATCATTTACGACAAAATTAGACATATTGAAATTATTTCTGTTATTACAGAGAAAAGGAGAAAGAATGCATTTTGATAATATAATAGTGTAAAGTTATATCACGTATTGTTGATTTTAATTTGAAAATATGATAAATCATTTAGGGAAATTTACAATGATAAAATACTATTGCAGCTTACAAATATGGTACTACATTGAACAGAGCCTACATCAAATTCAATTTGGAAGATTAGTAGTTTTAGTTACGCTATATTTCAATATTAAAATGAAGATATTTTTTATCAATAAAATTCTTAAACACTTCAATATTTATTTGTGTAATATTTTATGAGAGATGATGACTTTTATTATTTTGTTCATTTTCTTCCCACATATTATATCATACTGATATCTTCTAGAACATATTGATAAAAAAAAATATACCTCAGTTAGTTTACAATGTTGTAGTATACATGTATCCTGGACAAGGTTTTTCGAGAAATCAAGAACTATACTATACAAAATGTTTGTAACATTATCTCATAGCTATTATTTATTGGCAAAATTCATTGCATTAAGCCTACAGTATTAGATTCTACTATTAAATTAAGAGTATGTTACCATCAGTTTAGGCTAGAGTAATTTTATTTGGCACAGAGATGGTTTGAATTGTCTGGCCACTTAGTTTTAGCGGAAATGAAGAAATATAAAATGATAATTAGAGCAGACGATAATGGAGAGGACGGACTGATACTTTGTTAGTGTAAGAATATATTTTGTCACATCAATTGTATTATACAATATAAAGTAAGAAATTCCTTCATATGAAAATAAATATATAAATACATGTATTCGTAGAAGTTTGCTCAGTGCTTTTTACTTATAGTTCGTCTTTAAATATATTATATACACGCTCAAGTCAAGTTGGTTAAAACATACGCTCTGAAGAGACTGAAATATATTTACACCTACCAAGAAACAGAAGTACCACGAAAATAATATATATATTATACATACAACTGATCTACTG
The DNA here is from genome assembly GCA_021962125.1 of Bulinus truncatus. Classification (NCBI taxonomy): domain Eukaryota; kingdom Metazoa; phylum Mollusca; class Gastropoda; family Planorbidae; genus Bulinus; species Bulinus truncatus. The sequence goes on along the minus strand of JAGDYQ010000067.1, from coordinate 1,595,887 downwards.
ATCTACACACAAAAATATACCCATGACATGAATGGTGGCTGCGGTGAAGTTCCAGAAAGAACATATTATATAGAATGGTCGGCTGATGTGAAGTAATTTTATTGTAATCAAGACGAATGTTGGCACACTAGAAGATCTACATGTTCCTGATTTTTACATCTGTGTTCCATCCACCAATATACAGTACTTTACTGTAATATATACAACTATATTTACTTCATTTGTTGGACTTCAAATTTTTACTACTGTTGAAACATCGCAACAGCAGTAAATTCATAATAACATTTACATCAGTTCTTTTTACTAAATCCTCGTGTGGGTGAAAAAGAAGGTGAGCCGAAAAATTAGCAGACCTAACCAAATTGTGGCAGACCGTACCGTACCAGGAGAGCCATGAAGTGACTACACTCTGACCTATACTTTTACCTATCTACACCAGAGAGAAGTTAGTGAGTCTACACCTTCCGAAACTATACTTTTTACAGCACTCTACACTTTAGATCCGAAGTAACAAGAAAGGTATTTTACAGTGATTTCACATTATTTAATTATAATTGTTGTTTTATTTGCAAACTATGTCAAATTTATTATATTAGTATGCAATGTTTAGAAACAAATTTTTTACATCCTTAGTATATAGTTAAATATCTTTTTGAAAAGTTCTAATTGCAAAATTAGTTAAATTAAAATAAATATATATTGTTTTCATCTAGATATTTTACTTAAAATATTTGTTTAGAAGTAACTGTTCATATCCTGTATAAATTTTTTTTTACAAGTAATCTTGTAAAGTTGTATACTTGTTTTTGCTCGTCTAACTCTAAATTTAATTAAATAATATTAACTTAGTCTGTAAATATTTTTTTACATTTTTTTAGTAATAGTATATTAAGCTTAGAAATATTTTATTTATTGTATGTTTTCATTTGTCACTTATTATTAGAAATATTTTTACATCAGTAATTTAATTTTATTTTGACACAGAATTGCATATAGACTCATGAATATTGAATACTGAAATATACTATATATATACAATAAATATAAAAACCCAATACAGCAGAAATATAAAATTAAATCAATTATATAAATAATTGAATAAAGAAAATTAAACAAATTTTAGAATGGCTGAGCAACTAGGATCATTTGAATACTATCTTAAACAAGGCAAAAGTATGGGTTTGACATGTGAAGAATTAGCAAAGTTTGTCACTGGTAAAATGGATTATGATGAAGATTGTAGAAGAGCAGAGAAATATAGAATAGAAGACGAAAAAGATAAAATAGAAGCAGAAAAAATTAAAATAGAAGCAGAAAAAAATAAAAGAAATACAGAAAAACGAGCAGAGAAACATAAAAGAGAATTAGAAAAAATGAGAGCAGATATGGAGCAAGAATTAGAGTTATACAGAGAAAAACTAGGACTAAAACCCATTCACAAAAAGCCAGAGATAGTAACTAATAATCTAATGATAAATAAAAAGCCTGTCATAAAATGCAATAATTGTAATTTGAATTTGAATCAAGAAACAAATTATTTGTCCATTTAAACAATGAAGTATGTCATAAAATAGATACATTGAACATATTAGAAAACACTAATTTAAAAATAAAGGAAAATGATCACAGTACTGTAATAAATTCAGATCAACAAAATGAAGATTCTATTTTAAGAAAAATTGTACAAGATCAGAGTCGACAAATTCAAACATTAATAAAAAGTTTAGAAACATTGACAAGTAAATTTGAAAAATTTGAAAAAAGTATTACAGCTGATGTGACTGATTCATATAACATTCTACATGATCAGCCAAGCACTATAGAAAAAATAATAATGAAAATAGCAGATTCACAATTAACAAATACAAATAACAATCAAGTAAACTTAAACAAGACATCAATAAGCAAGACAACAAGTGAAATTGAAACACAAACAGATACACCTTTGATAAAGAAAATTCATTCAATTTCAAAAACTGCAGAATCATTTTGTTCTGTCAGTACAGACACTAATAAACAAAATATAGAAATAAAATAGAGTCAACAACACAAAATAGAGACAAACCAATGTGTTTTTTTTGTAAGGATTTTCGACATAAAGCTAATAGATGTACCCTCAAACTGAAAAACATTACGTGTTACAAGTGCAAGAATTTAGGACATAAACAATCATTTTGTCCATTTAAAACAAGGGACATTGAGACGCATAAGACTAATATCAGATATAAGTACCAACCACAGGATAACAACTTTAGGAATAGACATACACACAATTACCATTCAAGTAGGAACACACACAAATCAGTAAATAATTATCAAACAATAAGATATAAAAGAAATGGAGGTAGAAAATTTTTTGATGGACCTACATGTACATTCTGTAAGAAAATTGGTCATCTTAAAGAGAACTGTTTTAAACTGAAAAATAGTTGTTGCTTAAAATGTAAGATGAAAGGACATACTCAATCTAAATGTAAATCATTTAATGAGAATCAGAAATTTAAACAACTACAGAAACATGACGCAAATAAAAGTCATAGGTTTTATAAAGAAAACACATGCAGTTTAGAAGAGCCAAGCAAACCAGATATTTTATCGAGACTCAGTCAGAAATAAGTATATTTTTTTTTGAGTAAACACATTGAATTATTCAAACATAGAAAATACTGTATTGGGACAACAAGAATAAATATAATTAATTGAAATAACAAGTATAAATATATGAATATTGGAACAAATAATAAAATATAAATGATATTGGAACAAGTACAAATGAAATATAATAGAACAATACGGATAATGACTAGAATAATAAGAATATCGGAACTATAGGTAATAATATTATGGATATTGGAATAATTAAGACAAATAAGAGTTGTATTTGAAAATAAAAGATTTGTATGTATTGAAAATATAATACATGAATAATGATAATGACATTTAAGCTTGTCAAGTACACTATTGTATTGAGTATATTGACTCAAATATTTTTTTAAATTATGTATATTGAAGAATTCATATTGATGATTGATACATAATGTATTTAAAATAGAAATATGCATACTTAATTAAGATGAGAATGAGGAGAGATTGTGTTTAAAATAAAACACATACACTAAACAAGTATAATGTACATGAGAATATGTGGTAAGAATGATTAATTACTCATTCATTTCATTCACATTGATGAAAATATTATTGAAGTTTATGCAAAGATTTTATTATGCAATGATTACTAATGCATATTTTATTGAATGTGTTCATTGTTTGAAGTTTATTGTTCAATTTGTTATAAAACTTTTTAAAAAGTTAAATTTTGTTAAATCCAATCAAAGGATTATTGATTATGACATTGATTATTGTCAAGAAGACTTATTAGTCTCAAATATGTAACTTGAACAATTATTGACTAAAGAAGTCAAAGGTATGAAGATTGTAATAATATAGGAATTTTATTAAAATGGTATTTAAATATTTTATATGTCAGAAGACATAATGAATTGTAAGTAAAGTTCCCTTAACCCTAGCGGGCCATCGGGGCAGATGAAGTGTAGAATTCATCTGTTTCTATAACCTCGGCATATGAAGGGGTTGTGTGGTTAGCACAACGCCCAGCCACCTTTACTTCCCCAACTTAAAGTCAGGTACCCATTTAAAGCTGGGTGGACTTGTGGGACGACTTTGTACTGAATTTCACCTGGAAAAATTCCATGGGCCTCACCGAGGATCGAACCCAGGACTCTCAGGTCGACAGTCGAGTATCTACACCACTCGGCCATCTGTCCCAGCAATGAATTGTACATGATGATAATATTAAATATGTCAAGATAAATTGACATGAAAAAGTGCAAAGTTAATATATTCACACTATATAAAATGATGAGAAAGACATAAGAAAAATGTCTTACATAATTGATGAGTGCAAAATGAATATTGTCAAATCACTAAGGAAAGTGTTATTGACAGAAGACAAAAGAAAAGGTCTTCATAAAAGATGAAAGAAAAATGACTTGCTAGATAAAGCAAGGTAAATAATAAGTTGGACAAAATATTGTTGCAACAGAAAAAGTTGGTTGAAAGACAACATGAAAAATATATTGTACTGAAATAAAATGCTCTCATACAAAAGAAAAGAATGATATTGATGTGAAGAAAAATATGAAAGTGTTGAATATTGAAAATAAATTCATTAAGTAAATATGTACAAAGAAATGACAATTAAGTCATAAGGTGATAGAAAATAATCACTATAAAAAAAAAAAAAAGAGAAAAGAGGGGGAGATAATAATGATAATTAAAAATGCACTTAAAACTTATGAAGAAGTTATGGTACTTGGTACCAACTTAAGTGAATAATCACTTATTATTGTATAAAATTTTTTTTTTTTTGCTTTAAAACTGAATTGATAATAATATTTTTGAAAATTGAACTAATTTTTATGTCAATATTATGATATGCTATATGATGCATTTAAAAATTGAAATATGAGATATAGTATTGACAAGAATATTTTTATTAATAAATTTTGTATCATAACTAGTTTGATATTTTGTATCATAACCATTTTGTTTGGCATTTTGTATATAGAACAATAACATGTGTATGGATTATTATTGATATGATGTGATACAACAATTTTTTATTTTTGACAAAAGTAAATTTTATTAAGTTAACGACAGAAAAACTTAGAGACAGACTAAAAAACTAAATGTATAACATTTGTTTTTTAAAGGAAAGGGGGATGTTGTTACCATCAGTTTAGGCTAGAGTAATTTTATTTGGCACAGAGATGGTTTGAATTGTCTGGCCACTTAGTTTTAGCGGAAGTGAAGAAATATAAAATGATAATTAGAGCAGAGGATAATGGAGAGGACGGACTGATACTTTGTTAGTGTAAGAATATATTTTGTCACATCAATTGTATTATACAATATAAAGTAAGAAATTCCTTCATATGAAAATAAATATATAAATACATGTATTCGTAGAAGTTTGCTCAGTGCTTTTTACATATAGTTCGTCTTTAAATATATTATATACACGCTCAAGTCAAGTTGGTTAAAACATACGCTCTGAAGAGACTGAAATATATTTACACCTACCAAGAAACAGAAGTACCACGAAAATAATATATATATTATACATACAACTGATCTACTGATCTACACACAAAAATATACCCATGACAGAGTATTATTACTAAAAGAATATAAAAAAAAATCTTTAATTAAAATTATTGTTTTAATCCATGTAGGTGTAGTTTACTATAACTATTAAATTCCAGAATTTTTTTTAACTTCAATCCAGTCTGGGGATAACGCTGATAGCTCTGTTAGATATAGGCCTACAAGAATGCATCCTTGGTCAGAAGACATTTTCTATTGCAGACTACTCCTGTTTCCGGTGTGGGTGTCAGAACCTCCAGTGATTGGTGTAATCAAATTGATTACTGCGTTTGAACGATAGAAACGCAAGAGGAGACCTAAGGGAGATGGTAGATGGCTGGGTGGAAGGTAAGCTGCTAAAAATGAATACACCACGCAACGAGACCGTTTAATACTTAAGATTGCCTCTAGGCTCCTCCCAGCAAAGTAATGTGCATGCCTGTGGTACGCACAACCCTAATGACACTAATGTTGGTAAAGCTAAGGATCCCCTAACATTACCAGGGTTGTTAGCATCGAAGTATCAGTATCGACCAATACAGTAACAGCAATACTTTTTTAGTATTGGTTGCTGTATTGCGGATCCTTTTTGTATCAAGTGTTGATTTGTGTATTGCCGTTACATTTTAAATGAAAAATTTTCGATACTCAATACCAATACTTTTCTAGTGCCACTATTAGCTATTTGCAGAAAAACAATAGTGATTTTATACCTTGTTTTAAGAGAAATCTACATAAATTCAATCAGTACTAATAATAATGGCCATCAACCCTACCAATATTAACACCAACCACCTCCCCGCCAATACAACCACGGTCGGCGAATTGAAGGGAAAATGAAATTTTAATTTCCTTTTGAAGTTTTTGCTATGCATGCTGATATCTATAAATGTTTTTCTCATATTCTTTCATTCATTTACTTTCTTTCTATCAACTATTTGTTCAATGTTTCAATGAACCACAGAAAAGAAAACTTTATATGGTGTTTGATGACTTTGACATCAAGAGACTGACTCCGCAGCAGAAAATATTCATAGCAGAATACAATGAAGTGTATGATCCATTGTGTCGTGGACTGGACATTTTGCAAGGATAAAATAATATTGGATTTGGCTATTTGCTGCCCACACTAACAGTTATAAAAGGTCAACTACAGGGAATGATTGTGCGACATAAACACACTGTCGAGATGTGTGAACCACTTGCCAGAGCTGTTATTGATGGAATTAATGTGCGATTCAATTTTATATTTCCTGACCCTGAGGCAAAACTGGCAGTAGCAGTCAATCCAAAATTTAAGACCGACTGGATAGACAATTTGGATCACAAGGCTGAAGTTGTACAAAGCTTCAATACATTCAGCAGTACAGATATGTGAATCTACAGATTTCTTTGCTTCTTTTACTGCACGGCAGCAGAATCAGGACTAGTAGAAAAATGCAAATGCACCATGTCGAAAGATGTGCATGAGAAGTGACTCCCAGTATAGATAATACTGTTACAGAATGCAAGCATTGCACAAAGTTGTGCCCCTCGAAGGCAGGACAGGACTTCAAAGAGAAAGCTATGCCAATCCACTACCAACTGTTGAGATGAAACTAAAATGAAGTCCAATGGTAGGAGGCACCACTAGGCCCAAGCCATGAGTTAATGACAATTGAGTTGATCTGTTCTGTCTGACACCCAACTCGCCATCACTGGGGGCAAAAACGCATGTCCTAACTCGTATGCAGGCAAGGCACCTTTGGACTCTAGTAGCATCTGGCAAAATAGTACGGATTCAGCTGATAGCTCTATAGCTGATTTGGAAGAGTCTGGTTACCACAGCAAAAATTCTGATCCTGGTTGAACGCTTTCGGCTGGCAAGGAATAAACAAGGTCTAACACTCAAACCTCTTACTGAAAACGCTCGTAAGTGGGGGGGGGGGGAGCGGGCCTAAAGCCTGCACAGAAAGGTAAGAACATTGGTCGCCTAAAGTGATTTGTGTTGGAGGAAAGCCATCCTATGGAAAAAAGCCACACTTAGGCGAGAGAGCCTCATCTCAGGCCCCTTAGCTGCGGCCTCTAGTTGTCTGTGTTTCACAGAGCCTAACTAAACAAAAGCCTCATGATGGAGCCATCCAGATTGCCCCCATTGGATCATCATACAAATTTTGACAAACACATCCGATTGTCGAGAATTCTCTGAGGGTGTGATTAAGGGTGGCGATTTTAATGCCATGTCATCTGCATGGGGTTACAACTGCTGGGCACAAGGTAGAGGAGATGATGATATAATGCCATTGCAAAAATGAAGAAAGCCAACAGGAACTTTGGTATTTGTACCTCCAGATGTTTTAAGGAGGCCAAGTCTTGTTGTCTCTAATGACAAGATTAAAGATTACACCAACACAGCAGGCAGCTTTCACACAGTGCCTTATTAGCGAGTCTGGGGGTGATGTATCAATGGTGGCTTCTTCCTATGCCACTGCAGATCGTTCATGTCGCAAAATTGTGAGATAGCTACAAAGATCCATGACTCCTGGGAACCACCCAAACTCTGCACGCTCTACTGGGATGGCAAACTGACACCTTCTCTAAAAAATCATTGTGTCACTGAAGAACACATAACAGTTGTTTTTGGTGATGCAAAGCAATTGAACTGCTAGGAGTGTCAAGTTAAGACAAGGCAACAAAGAAACATGTTGGTGAAATAATTGCAGAATTAACCATGAAGCTAATGACAGAGTGGCATTGTAATGATTGTATCGTTAATATGACATTCAACACAACAAGCTCAAACACTGGTCATCAGACTGCTGCCTGCATTGCCATACAAAGTAAGCTGCAATGTGCTGTTCTGTGGTCAGGTTGTTGCCATGACATTGGTGAAGTTTTCCTCTCGCATGTTTGCAGAGATGAAAATAGAAGTTTCCAAATCCCTGGATATAACTTTGTTCACCAGGCTGAGAAGTAATTGGGAATTGATGACACATGATTGGTCTCACGTACGTCGTTCGTTTACGTAAGCTGATCATGATCTGATGGCTCAAGAGCGACTGATGATAATGGGAGATGCAGTAATTGCTCATGCCAACCCTAGTAAACAAACCGAATTCTCGCGAGACGACTACCACGAATTCCTTAAGCTGTCCCTTGTTTACCTGAATGCTACAAATAATGAGGTTAACTTTAAAAGACCAGGTGCCCTGGATGGCAAAGCTGATATATTGCCTCAAGATTGCACTGTGTGAGGAACAAATTCAATTATTGCCTCCAGGTACTGTTACCACACATGACCAAGTGCCAAAGATTTGTGCATTTGCCACATTTGTAACACATGTTTATGTCGTGTGGTGGCTCACTTGCAAAAAGAGTGTGGATGCACCATGAAATGATTTACATCTCTACAAGCGACTTTTGGATTACAAGATGTCGACAAAGACATATCCAAATCAGCAATCCGAGACCTGAATAGGCATCTATGGTACCTGACTGCTGAAATGAACCCACTTGCTCTTTTCAGCAATGAAGTACCTGTGTTGGAAAATCGAGTTCTAGCAGATGCTCTACTTAGGCTTCGACCGGAATTGATTTGGAAATGGTTGGAACCACGATTCCAATCAATTGATTCTTCAACTCGGTTGTGTGATCTGACTGGAGTTGACTCGTGGTTTACTATATACAAACTTCAATTGGACACAGGATTCCTCAATTTTTCAAAACCAGAGAAACGTATCATTTTCAAAATTTAATATGAAATGTGTAATAAACAAAGAACGCTGTAGAAAGTATTGAAAAATCTATCATGATTTTGTGAAGTAATAACTATTCTATAAGAAAATATAGGTTTCTTCACAATGTATTTTAAAAAAAGATATATAAATCTATGGGTTGAAATGAAATGTAAACTAAGGTTAATATGGCATATGACTTAAGTTTGAGTTAAATAATGGTTCACTTTCATTTCTTATATGTTTATAAACAAATTTTGCTCATTTTATCATACAAAGAGCTTGTACCTTTTTTTTGATGTTTTTAAACTTTTTTTATTAAAATCATATAGTTACAATTTTATTTTACATTATTTGAAATTCCACAAAAAACTACCAAAGATATTAGATTCAAAAGTGTGTTTTTAAATCTATTGTTTTAGGCTTCTCCGATTTTTTTATATTTTTTTCTGGAAAAAAAATGAGACCTTTGCTGGGAATATATTCCTCAATGTATGTGCTAAATATCTTTTATATATGTAAGTTTACTTAAAAAAATATATTCACCAATCATCACTTGGTAAACTCAGTGTTATGCTGTCTTTTACATCATCTCCCAATTTGAGATAGCCATAAAAACCAACAGCAGCATAAAGGCAAACTGTTGTCACCATTCCTAAATTTAGAACTCCAAACCACCCACCAAAATCTTCTGGACATTTCATTTTGTTTTCAAGTGGAAGAACCTAATCAAAATAGAAATAAATTATGTTTCAAATCTAAAGAACACAAAATAATTCAATTAAAAATTACAGCATTCAAATATACAGGACACAAATATTCCATCCATTTTTTATCTCAACCAAAAATTAAAGAAAATTAGATTTTTTTTATAACTATGGATAAAAATACACAACATGTAGTTTATGATATTTTTAATCTCAACATTATTTAAACAGATTCAATGTAATTGAACTTCCACTTTACAACACCTAATTAAATAAATAATAAGGATATGTAAATAGCTCCTCACCAGCAGAGAAGCTTTGGTGCTGTGATTCTCATACTTTTATGTCCAAACTAAAACCATAAGTTGAGGAAGTTAAGGCGCTGGGTATTGTGCTAGCCACGCAAACACTTAGATGCTGTGGCTACAGAAACAGATGAATTATACACTTTGTATGCCCCAATGGTCCTTTAGCCATTTATGGGCTGTGAGAACTTGACAATCATTAATAAAATGAGGTGGGATGGAGGGCCAAGTAGTGTAGATGCATGACTGTTGACCAGAGAGTCCTGGGTTCGATCCTCTGTGGGAATCTAAGCAATTTTTCCAAGTCCTAGTTTTATTTGGTGCAAAGTCGTCCCACAAGTCCACTAAGCTTTAAATGGGTACCAGACTTAAGTTGTGGCCGTTGTGCTAACAGCAATCCTTACATATGCAGAGTTTATAAAAAAAGATGAATTCTACACTTCTTCTGCCCCAATGGCTCTTTACTGCAAAGGGAACTTGCTTATTAATAAAATGTTCCAGCCAGTATAATTTCATAAAGAAATACTCTATTGAATTTTTATGCATATTCACCATGCTGCTAAATTCATGAGTTTATTCTGATATTATTATCTATTTAGACAAAGTCTATGTATCAGACTATAATATCTGTTATTATCATAAAATTATCAATGTTCTTTTATAGATTGATTATGCAATGTATATATATATATCCATAAAAGAATCCACAAGAATACATGGATATCCCCGTATAAAGTAACAGAGAATCAGATAGACCATTTTTGCATTAATAGGAAATTTAGAAGATCCCTACAAGATGTAAAAGTGAGAAGAGGGGCGGATGTAGCGTCTGATCATCATCTGGTTGTAGCGAAAATGAAACTGAAGCTGAAGAGATATGAGATAAGCACAACAGACAGAAAAGTAAAGTACATTAACCTTCTAAAAGATCCTAAGATAAAAGAACAGTTCAACTTGGTGCTGAAGAACAAATATGAAGTGCTCCATGAACTGTGGAAGAGGAATACAGTGTATCAAATGAGTGGCAGAAAGTGAAAGAGTCATTAAGATCAGCATGCCAAGAGGTACTGGGGCCAATGAAGCACCATCAAAAAGCGTGGATCACAACTGATACCCTGAATAAGATAGAGGACAGGAGGAAGAAGTTAAAAAAAGTAATGAAAAATATAACAAAAGGAAATGTTACGTTTATTAAGCATTAAAAAGATTGAAGAGAATTCAAGAAAAATATGCTTTTCTAGCTTTTGCAGAGGCAAACTCTTCAATTACTTCGGTCAGATCCAAATATTCTGCAATCGTTTTCTCTATAGATATTATAGCAAAACCAACCAAATGATCCTGAGACATGGTAGATATGTTTTTATGAGTTTGAGCTTCAAAAAGCTTCTCTCTGCATACGCCACTGTTATCGGGAGTGTAAGCAAAATTCGCAATGTCACGGACACATTCAGAAAAAGAGCAACCAAGCCCATTCCACATAGATAGTCTAATATAACTCTAGGGCTTGATTTTTCTGTAATTCCTCCTGATAAAACAAATAATTCATCGCACAGTTCTGTTGCATTAATGTCTGCTGAATCTTCGTTTTCAGATGTTAAAGCTAATTGAAGGTCCATGCAATCTTTGAAAACCTCTCTTTTATCACATTTCTCCAGTTTTTTAATGTCATACAAAAATCCAAATAAATCACTATGAGATGTTAACTGCATAAATCGATCATTAACTGACTGAATTGCAGTATCCAATATCTGGTTAAAAAATTTACTCTGAAATTCATTTCTGGCTTGAGAATTGGATCATCTGAAACTTCATAGTCAAATTGTCTCTTTCTTAGTTGAGATCTTATTTGTATTTCATAAGGAAATTGCACTCAATACCAAATTCTTCAGCCAATGATTTAGCTGTTGTAATTGCTTTGGCAAAACCTTCATCTGTTCTATAATTATGGAGCATAGTTTTAGTTGCATTCAATTGTTGAATTGATTTCTTTAAATCAAGATATTTTTCTTGAAATGTTTTGCTAGATATATTGATCTGAAATAAAACAACATACCAAATCACTAATGAACAAATAAACTTGAAATCGAGTATTTTTTGTGCAATTCCCTTAGCTTCTGCACGGGACTGGGTTCAAAGTGGTCGAGAAAATGAAATGTCATCAGCAATTGAAACGAGTGCATCGTAAATTTCAAATGTTTGGTATCGAATTACCTCCACAATATTAACTTGACTTTCCCCAGCGTTTTGCGCATAACTTTTTAACAGTTAAACCTGCTACCTCTTTGTTTTTGACATATTCTAACAATACATTCCAGCAGAAAAAAGGTGTATATATTTTGAATTACCTCAAAAAACCTTACTGCTTCCAAACAGTTTACGGCATCATTCAACACCAAATTCAACGAATGCGCATTGCATGGTACATAAAAGGCTCTTTGATTTAGCTCTTTAACTCTTACTTGGACACCATTATGTATTCCCCGCATGTTCGCTCCGTTATCGGGTTTTCTTTCTACTCTTATAGAATAGGGTTATTTACTGATTCTTCGTTTATTTTTTGGCAACTTTTAAGCTACAGCATTTGGGTCAGATTAAGGTATGATAGGAGACACGATCACCGTTGGGCTAAAAACAGCTTAAACAGAAAGTCATGAATATACTAGGAGGTATACATTTCAAAATAAAGCTCAATCATTGCTTAAATATCTAAAAAAGCCTTTACAAAATTTGGGGGGGGGGGGGGGGGGACTCTTTTTTGTGTTGTTTAATATGGGTCAAGTACTTTTTTCCCAACATATTTAAAAAATGTGTCAATTTATTACACTTTATATAAAATTTGTGAAAATGTGCATTCTTGGTCAGAAATAAGTGGGAGTGAATTAAAAGTAAATAATAATATAAGTGAAATGAGTATTGCTTTTAATGATAGTATTAGTGAGACAGAAAAAGTTTTAGATTAAATTTTTAATGAAAAACTTTATCCGAGAGGTGTTACAGTATGAGATTTCACAGCATAAAATTTACAAGAAATGTTGACAATATAAGTAAAGCAGCTGATTGAGACAGGGTATATAAGAAAAGAACAATCGAGTCATATAAAGCTCAGCAGACAATATTCATTCTGCTAAACCTTTCTTCTCTATATAGTTATAATTTATTTTAAAGCATTTGCCTATCTTGCAAAATTTTGCTCATATATGTATATATTTTTTGTCTTCCTAAACTCTTGTAAAACAAGTTACTCCCTCCCAAGGATTGACCGTATTATGAAAGACTTTTTTTTTTTTTAGAAAAACAATTTTGATATTTTATTTTTTTAAATTCTTGATGGAGTTATTTCCCCTAGCCTGGATTTTCAGAAAGGTACATCAGCAGATAATTAAAGGGTTAAAGCAATTTATATTTTAACCCTATAAAAATACTTAGGGACGAAAGTACTTACTAAACTTATTCCTTCAACTGCAAAAATTGCTGTACCAAAGAAAAGCGGAAGTTCATTAAGGTTACTGTATGTTGGACGATCAGAAGCATTTGGTAAATCTTGAACAATATACTGGAAAGTCACAATCAAACCTTGAGATGAATAAGCAAATAACATCTCTATTATATATTATTTAGCAGAAAAAAATCCCTTCCCCTTAATAACTACAAACAAAATGAATAAAACTTCTAACAGGCCATTTTTTTAAAACCGAGACTCATCTAATTTTTATTTGTATATCAATGTAAACAAAATGGTGAGATTTTAATAAATACTGGAAATAATGGGAAAAGTAAAACATAAAAGCTTCTGCCACAGTAGACGGGATAAAACTTAGAAATAAGCATATAAATCAACTATGTTGCTATTTTGAAGACAGCCTCAGCCTTTTTAAATCCTGAGGGTGGGAAGGAAGGGGGTAATTTGAGAAAATGGTGGCAAGGCAGCAGTTTCAAGGTGGCTTAGCTTTTGAATAAAAAACTAACCTTTAAGCTAGTGCGAAACCTAAGATTGGAAAATTGCTCTTTTCAAACACAGCTGATTGATTAAATTATATTTCTGTAAAGTTTTATTTTTTTTAACGCAGTGGCTACGGTTCGGTCCGACCGAACCCGTATTTTTTTTCTTAGGGTACCAGCCATAGATATTGCTCCACACCCTAACCCTATCCCTAACCCTATCCCTAACTCTAACCCTAACCATAATCCTGAAAAAAAAAAATCTGAAAAAAAAAAAAATATATGCCATGTTCCTTATACCCTAATATAATGGTTTTGGCTGGTGCCGGAGCCACTGCGTTTTTTTAATACATTAAAGGCTAAAATATTTTACCAGGATTTTTTGCTAAAGCACATGTTTGGTCAAAATCTAAAAAATTCTAGAAAAACTTTAGCTTTGCAAATTCAAGATTTTTGCACAAAATCTTATGTTTATTACAAAGAAAATAATAAAATTAGACATATTGCACTATGCCAAATGCACAAACAGAATTATGATTTTCTGATTCAATAAGTTTTACACACAATTATTCACCAAAAGCCTAATTTTAATGTGTTTTAGCCTAACACCCTACCTATATATTGTAAACAAATGGATTGTGTACATATCAGAGTTTATTTAAAATGATGTAAAAATTTGGGCATAATCAGGGCCTCACAAGAAAACATTAGTGGGTGATTTCAGTGGTTATGGTAAACTAATGGTTAAAAAAAACCAGATGAACATACCTGTAATGGTGAGAATATTTGCAAAGGTAGAAAATGGAGCCAACATGTGTAGATTTCTGACACAAACATAAGGAATGAGACCAAAGGTTACCAGCAATTCAAATACAATTAAGTGTGGACATTCTGGGTGAAAATTTTCAATTACCTGAAAAAAAAATCACTCTTCTTTCATTTATATTTAGTTGGGAATCCTATAACGAAAACGCTTTTAAATATGATATAAGATAATAAGCTTAACTTAACATCTCATATCTACTAAATCAGGAAAGTCCTCACTTTTAGCCTCTGTTGGTCAAATTTTAAGACAAATGGTTGTCAGGCGGCCAAAAGAAAAGTATATAAACAATGAAAATAGCTGTTTAATAAAAAAAACAGAGCATAGAGCATACATATTGTACATGATAAAAGTAAAAGATACTCTAAAAAAAAATAATCATTTACTGAGTGCCCGTGATTGAGGATATTCTTCATCAGACTTTGGAAGACAATGAACCAAACAAATTACTACAGATTTTCTTTAAAAAAAAGTTTGGAAACGATAACCGAAATAGCCCATCAAATTGTTGTGAATGACTCAAATTTTGACAGGAGTGCAAAAGCCAGAAGAGAGTTTTGGATGCAATGAAAGAAAAAGAAAGAAACTCTAGACTATTTCATCCCCAAAAAAAAACAATATCAGAAGAACCAGGACCTTCATCACATATATAAACTTTATATATATTTGTGCAAATGTTTGTGTTATATAAAACATTATATAAATTGCAAATTACTAGTATTAAAGTTTAAAATCAAAGTAAAATTTGTTTATTTTTGGTCGCATATTCCTGTTTCAATATCTGCTTTGAGTAAAAATGATCTCATATAATGCCATAAGACCTCATTGAGCGCAATAGATACCTTCCTGAAGATAGGAGCGCTAACGAGATCTTACTGCATCTGGATTGATCTTGTAATTAGAAGCTCTGTGCCGAACTCAGTCCAATGTCCGAGTTCTGCTGTTTTTTCTGTAAGGAGCTGACCAAATTATCAAATTCCAGGAGCAAATCACACATATTTCTTTTTTAGTAAAAGTATCAAAATGAACAATTGTTTTCCTTAATTTTGGGTTTGCACAATTCATATCTAATACTCTTATGATTTTAAACATTGTATTAATCACCTGGTTATGTTTTTGAAGGAGCTTGTTTAAATAATTGAAATGAGCGGTCATTCATACTATAAAAGGCATCTAAATTGGTAGCAATTTTTAAGTTCTGTTAGAAAAGTTTATTTTGATTTTGATTCTAGATATAGCTTGAATTCATTCCAGATATCTTAAATTATGTTCAATATTTTGCCCAGCATTTCATCTATGCCTCCACTGGTCCTAAGTTCCAAAAAGGATCTCTTGGATTCATTTTCTTTTTAGCTGCAATGACATTTTAATGGAAACATACACACCAGTCAGGATATTTGCCAGTGAGCAGCAAAAATGTTCAGTTTCGCTGCTTGCATAGTTATATTAGGAGAACAGTATTTTCTGTAAAGGTTAAACAAACTAAAATGGCTATTTAGAAATGTCGATTCAATTAGAAAAAAGGTTCAAATTTTATATAAACAGTGAAATGTCGCTATACCGAAATTGACGGGGATTCAAAATTTGTTCGTATTACTTAAAATTTGTTACACTGAAATGGGGGGGAGGGGGTCCGACGACATTTTCTGTTCTTAATATGTAGACATAGGTTATTTTGGTGTCTATGCAGATATAGTGTCATTTTACTCATTTCTCCAAAGATATTTAGATATTATATCTAAAAATATGTTAAAGTTTCTTTTTGTTTATTGCTTATTAGTTTAGCTACTAATTTAGCTTTCAGCTTTCGTTACTTACCGCTAACGTTCATTGAACTAAGGGTCATAACGCGTTTATTTTTGTAAGTTATTCAGCATAACTTACTTCCCTTAATTTATGAGAAACCTGTGCAATGTGCCTTATGGCTCTCTTACTCATATTGTCTCATTTATTAAACAACGAAATAATTTTTAAAATATATATTTTTTTTTTAACTGGAATAAATTTTATATAATTAGAAAAAAAAGTATAGTTATATCACAAAAAGGTCAAATAAGTCATTTCCTGTAATGTTAATTAAATACTCGTACAGGTAGTTTGACAACATTATGGATTTTTTTAATCCCGTGATCCTGTGACGTTCCCTACATTCACGTGGTTGTCCCATGACATCTCAGCTCTCTCCTCCTCCTCTTTCCATCCATTGCTAAAACGCTCCTCCTCTCACCCATCCCCCCCCCCCCGTTCGTAGTTATGTAATTGTGCTGCCGCCACTCCATCCCCCCTCCCATTTGTTGTTACGTCATTGTGCCGCCTCTCAATACTGCACCTAGTGGAATTAATTTTTATTATCCTCATCAGTAGAGGTTAATGGTTACCATAACATCTTACTCCTCTCACACTCCCCCCGCCCCATTATCTAGTAAACGTGAATGGCGTAGAGCTCAAGTTGACTTTAGTTTTAGAAATTTACCGAATAAAAATTTATTTTTTATTTTGGTAAGGGAGGAATTAAAAATTTACAAAACGGCTATTTTTTTCACAATACTGAAAATAAGAACTTCGTTACAACGACACTTTTTAACAGATGTTATATAAGCGAAGGGGAAGGGGTTCAAGGGGCAAAAAAAAATTCAAAACATTCAAAGCATTTTGTCTTTCCGAGATTTAGCAAATTTATTATCAAAAACTTAATTTAATGAGCAAATAATATTTTGAGTAATATACAAACAATGCAATGATTTATATGAAGCATCCTGATAATGGATTGATTAAAAAGTAGTTATAAAAAATAAAAACTCATAAATAATATTGTTCTACAAATTGGCTTAATGACTCTTTCACTTTTTGCCTCAATTAACACACTATACTCCTCTTCCACCAGCTCATGGAGCACTTCATATTTGTTCTTCAGCACCAAGTTGAACTGTTCTTTTATCTTAGGATCTTTCAGAAGGTTAATGTTGTACTTTACTCTTCTGTCTACCGTGCTTGTCTCATATCTCTTCAGCTTCAGTTTCATTTTCGCTACAACCAGATGATGATCAGACGCTACATCCGCCCCTCTTCTCACTTTTACATCTTGTAGGGATCTTCTAAATTTCCTATTAATGCAAAAATGGTCTATCTGATTTTCTGTTACTTTATCTGGGGATATCCAAGTATTCTTGTGGAATCTTTTATGGGGAAATATGCTCCCTCCAATGAGGGGGGCAGTAATGATCCTGGGACTGTGTGCTTCCCATACAATCAGTGCCCCCGTGCTTTCTTGGACAGCATAAGGCCAACTCCCTGTGTGTGTGGTGCATCATTTTCTTCGTTTCCGGAGTACAGCAGCCCCTCCCTTGATAACAGTCGTCTCTGTCCAGCTTGTGTCCACCTAGTTTCGCTAATGCCTAAAATGGTCAGTTTGTTTCTCTTCATCTCTGCTGCTATCTGAGCCATCTTTCCTGACTCATACATGGTCCTGACATTCCATGTGCCGATAGTGGTTTTCCTGGTTGTCAGAAGGGTAGTCGGCTTTGTAGCTTCCTTTCGGCTTTCATCACAACTAAGCTTCATGAGTCTTCATGATGAAGAACCTTCTTCTCCCAGGACTGAAATATCTGTTTTTTCTTTAGTTAGTGTTTCTGTAGCAAAGGGTTTTTTAACAGGGTGGGGTTGCTAGCCGCACGCCCAACCTTCCTCCTTTTTCAGCCGGGCTTGGGACCGTCCTTGGCTATGTGTAAGGAGAGCAAGGTCATCTGCAAAGTCCAGGTCGTCCAGCTGTTTTACCAAAGTCCATTGGATTCCATATCTTCTTTCCCTGGTGGATTTCTTCATAATCCAGTCTATAGCCAGTAGGAAAAGGAATGGGGAAAGCAAGCATCCTCAAGGAAAAAGAAAGAGAGGCCGGCCAAGAAACACCTGGAGGCGAGAATTTGAAGTGGACATCACCAGGATGGGGTTCAGCTGGAGAGAATGGCTCAAGACAGAAGTCGCTGGAGATCTTTAGTTGGTGGCCCATACCCCGATAGGAGTGACGGGCAATGATGATGATGATGGTGATAAATTGGCTTAATAAAGGTATTATGTTGTATCTATTTTTTAAAATAAATATTTAACAATTTTTCCCTTTAAATATTTTCTTGTCAGTGTTGGCAAGTTTTTCTCTGACACTGACACTGAGCAAGCTTAAGTTCTGACATCGATCAACTCAAGCACTGACAATAAACCTTGTAATTGACGTAAAAGATATAAATATAAAACTAACATTTAGATGTGCATAAAAGGAACTAATACTCACATTTTTAACATTAGTGGCTACAAATACAATATATACACAACAGAAACCAAACTGTGTAAATATCAGGAATACATCAACTGCAATTCTGAAATAAATAAATTCTTCTGCGAACTAATTTATTTAAAATTATTTTATATTTTTAAACTAGTTGTTCTAAATAACAACAATCTGACAATCTTATATTTTATGGCATAATTTTTTTGTTATGAAAAGTAAATAATATTGCACAATATTTTTTGACATATGCATATTCATATTAATAAAGTAAATAAAACCAAAATTTTTTGCCTTTTTTTAGCATATGCTAAAGAACATCAAATTTTTAACTTTGCTTACTTTGCACACATTGCTTAAAAAAAAATATTGGATAATTCTAACATACACTTTGTTGGAAAACTCCACAGCCTAACTTTGTTGAGAAATTCACCATGGGTTACAAACTGAATTTGTTCCCGAAACTGAATTGATTGTAATCCGTCCGAAACTTTGAAATCAATTAAATAAAGACAACTCATTTTAGGACAAATTTTCAGTATTACGAACGAATTTCGGATCCCGGTCAATATCTTTATAGCGACATTTCATTGTATATATAAATATAAACTTAGTTTTATACCAATTCATGAGATATTTTTTTTATATTTTCAGATTTTATAGGTCATACTTTGGTATTTCCTAAGGGCACAAATGCATGCATATTTCTTCTTTTTTTTTAGGTCATAGAATTCCGTCCCAGTGAAATAAATTAAAAAAGTGTGCAAAAAATTACCTTCCTGCTTTTGCAAATTTTCTCAATTGCTGAGGGCCAGTCCTAAAGCATATTTCTATAACATCTGCATAATCTAAAGCAAGGCAACTCGTCCTGTTGAAAATTTGTTTAGAATTGATGAACTATTTTAAAAAATATATGCAACATTTATGAAAGTATTAATAATTTTACATGTTGTATATGTTAAAAGAAAATGTCACCTTTTGCATAGTAAATGGCTGCATTTCACTAAAATATGCATACAGTGTACAGCTATTACTCCAATAGCAAGCAAAGCAAAAAATCCAGTCTAAAAAATAAATATATTTGTAAAGATTTTATTCATCTGAAAATATATACATACCAATAAAAACAAAAAGTAAAAAACGCTAAGTTCCCTTAACCCTTAAGGGCCATTGGGACAGATGACGCCTAGAGTTCATCTGTTTCTGTAACCTCTGCAGAAAAAGGGATTGTGTTGTTGGCACAACGCCCAGCCGCATTTACTTCCCCAACTTAAGTCAGGTAACCATTTAAAGCTGGGTGGACTAGTGGTACTTAAGCCGACTTTAATTTGGACCTGGCAAAAATTCTCTTGGTTCTCACAGAGGATAAAACCCAAAACTCTCAGGTCGACAGTCGAGAATCTACACCACTCGGCCACGAGTCAAAAGTGCTGAATAGAAATGGTATCAGTGGCATAAATAGGAATGGGGTGGACTGACTGATCTGGGCAGCAATTTATTTGGTGCCAGAGGGGGCAAAATGTTGGGTGCTCAATAGAGTGATACCATAGAATACGAGCTAAAATCCAAATTGCTCAGTCATTAAATAATTTTTTCCTTTGAAAACAATATAAAAGTGATTTTATATTAGGATTGATCCTTGCTGATCGTCATAAACTGTCGGCCAGAGTTGACATCTGCCATTATTGTGTATCAATCCAAGTATCAGTTATGAATTCTAAATTGTGAATACTGAACCAAATTTTTACACTTTTATTAAAGTTAATATATAAATGGATCTTTTGCAGATTTTTTTCATATCCCACTTCCCAACCATGGCTAGCATCTACCATCCAAAAGTACAAGTTTGAAACTATTAAATCCTAAATGAACTACTTCTAGAAAATCATTTGATGATCAAATTGATGTTTTGAATCTCTACGGAAAGTATTGGGAAGACACATCTGTCAAATGGCCAAGGACATCAAATAGTTTTGGACGAGATCCAATGGAGGTCTATGGCAAGTGTCATATACAGGTCCTGTAATAAGCCATTTTTAATGGAGGATCTGAGTGAGGGCTGTTTAAATAGCCTTTATTTATTGTGCAATAAATTATCAACTACAAACTTAAATAGTATGATCTTCATATCAACATGTAGGAAACTAAATTATCTTTTTAATGATATATATTTCATGTATGTTGACTTTATAATCAGAAATGATAAAAATATATAAACTCGATATAATTTATACTTTCCTATTGGTTATGCAACTTTCAAATCTTACATATCGGTTATCATTTTGGTACATAAAACGATCAGAACTCTAATTATTAAATCTCAATAAAGTGATCCAAGTTATAGTAATAAAAGCAGATATAATAGCGACACAAAAATGTTCTAAAATTAAAAATGTAGTTACTTAAATCATCTTTTAACGTCATCTTAATTAAAGTAATCCATATTGAAATATTGTCTCACAAAAACAAGCATATCGTCTCTTTAATGTATTATAAGTCAAAACAAATTAATAGAAAAAAATTGTAATACTAATTACAAGTCTTAAAACACAGCTATGGCCACATCTCGGACAAGGAGGGGGAGTTTTATTAATGTTATAAGTCTTCTGATGCTTATCGAAAATAATTTCTTCACCCTAAATCTACTAGAAATCACTAAAACATGTAATAATTATTTTTTATAATGTTCATTGTAAAATGATCATTTTTAAATGCAAAAAAGGAAATAATTGTAAACCATGTTTTGTTTTAAAGCTACACTCTATGGTCTGTGTCTAAGGCTAACAATGGTACTGTGCATGTGCTGTGAACCTGTCATGCAATTTTTACAACCAACGTTCACAGACCAAAGAAAGTCTTCACATAGGGAATATGGTTTCTGCCTCTCTGTTATAACATAATGGAATAGTTATGCAAATTACCAAGATATTCAAATAGACAAATGCAGACCTTCACAATGATACCACATGTATGTAATCTTACACTAGAATGGCGACTTTAACCATACATAAAAAAAAACTGCCATTTTGAAGGTGTCATTTTTACCCCCTTCCCACTAAATACATAATAAAAAAGAACTGTCTAGAAAAGGATGAAAAACAATTCATGATTTTGTGTAGAAATGGTTTTTCCACAAGAATATAAAGTTTATAATGGGATACATTTAAAATAGGTATAGAAATCTATTGCTGAAGTGAAATGTAAAAAGTCTGCATCCGTAGTTCTGGCCAAATCGCGTTTGCTGTCAAAAAATCTGCATCCGTAATGACAAGGAACCCTATAGGGTGGTCTCTATAACTTGCTCCTTCAAGGCTATTTCGCATTAACAGTATTTTTCTATCAGATAGTACAAAAGTATTTTGACTTACCCAAAGACCAGCATGTTTAATTGCTATAGGCAGAGCTAGAATTCCAGTTCCTATGTTTCCTTTCAGTAAATGCATCAATGTTTGCAAGTTGCTAATAAAAAAAAATTTAATGGATTAAAAAAATCCAGCTATTATTAAATAAATCTTTTAATTCAAACAAGTATTCTTGGGCAATAAAAATCATTAACTACATTATAATTATCAAAAATTTTCAGAAATTATGTAATTTGATTTAAAATATAAATTTTTCACAATAATATCAATTACATAAAGATGCATCAACTCTGAAGAAATTACTAAAGTTAAGTATGTGATACATTAGAACTTAAAATCATGTGAAGTCTTTTTTTTTTTGTAAAAAAAGATAAATAGAGCCTATGAGTTCTTTTATAGTACAGCAGTAAATCAACTAAAACATATAAAAAATGTTTTTTTTTAAATTTTACTTCAATAAATTGTTAATTTGATAATGGGTATTTTTTTTGTTCTCCTTGTACCCAAGAGCAGAAAAAAAAAATAGAAACCTGGTCGTACTCTCAAGGAGTGATCTATCTGATATTAGCAAACTATGGTGGGATCCTGATATTTGGTAACTGCTGGGGTAACTTTCAACATCTTCAATTATACCACCATGAGGGAAAACCATTACACTGTCTTCAGAAGGCTGATTAGTATCATTTATAGCATTTGTTTGATGGTGTAACCTCTGAGTATTTTTGACAGTTGAAATTTCTGAGGGTGCACTCTTTAGGATCTTTTCCCTTACATTAGGTAGTGTATTAGCAACCAGTGGTGTTGTTTCTTTAGCAGGAATCATTTTGAATACTCATAAATAAACTCAGATCTAAAGAAACAAAAAAAAATACTTTAAATTAATGAATAATATTTCTTGTAACCTCAATCCAGCCCTGCATGGAGTATTACCGTATTTCCCCATGTATAAGCCAACCCCCCCCCCTCCCAATTTTCGGACTGTGAAGTTTTGAAAAAAATATTTTATTAGAAAAACAAGTTATAAAGAAAGAAAATTTACAAAGAAAAAAAATTCAAGATTCATAATAATCACTTTTTGGGCTTGAAATTTTGGAAAAAAGGGGTGGCTTATACATGGGGGAAATACGGTACATCATTTATTCACAATATATATTAATGAATATCTACGATGAAACCCATTGACAAGTATTTATATAAAACGTAACTTATATTTTCTTCTATTAGAAGAAATGAATATTTTTTTTTCTAACAATATATTTTTTATTTCAATTTCAACGAAATTCAACAATTTAGTGAACAACTCAATCAATGTGTGGCACTTAGATGTTAAAATATGTAAATATTATATTCTGATATCGCACCCTGTCTTAATTCCTACTTAAAGGGTATTGTTAGTGGATGGAATAATACTAAGACAAAATTATCAATCAAATGACTCTGTGACCTGAGTAGTATTTTTATAAAATCAACCACAGTTACAATTAAGAGAAAACAAAATGAAAAGAAATCAAAATATTTACACCCAACTGAACAGTAAGTATATTACCAAGAAAATAAAATACCTATGATAATTACATGTTACACAAAATAATTCTACTAAATATGAATTATTAGATTATGGAGAAGATTGTATTTGTGTGTACCTAATTTGATCTTCTTTAAGGTTTGTGTTTCTTTATGTTAGCTTCAAACTTAAATTTCTTTGGAAAATTGTTTTAAAAATAAATATAAAAATGTAATTATGCAATGTGTCTAATTTTTTTTATTTCATTTTTCCTGAATTGTCATTATTGACAAAAGGGCAATACAGATGTCTGTAACTTAGAAACCAAATAGGGCAAACATAAATAATAGAATGTTACTACACTAATACTTTAAACTTCAGACCTATTTATAAAATAAGTATTAATGAAAAAAACAACAAAACTAGGTAGAAAATACGTAAATTGGTCAAATGCCAAAACCACATAATTTTTAATCATTATTGGTATGGTAAATATTTTGTTAAACAAACAACTAGACCAGAGTTGGCGATCCTATGGCATGCGTACCTCATCAGTCGGCACATGACTAAAATATCACTTCCTTAATCAATAATCACAATAAACTGATACCATGTAATTTAAGTTAGTGTTTAGTTTGTTCTTAAACATTTAACTTACTTATCGCACAATGACACTGACATAAGGCCTAAGCCTAGAAAAAAGATTTTCAATTATCGCCATAGAATTGATTTACATATTTAATGACCCAATTCATAACGTTTCAAATCCTTAAAGCTTGGAGTGTGTTGTTTTGCTAAACCTAACTGGGTGTAATTGGTGATTGGACACTTTGCTATAAATTAGTGTGTTTTTGGTTGATTTTAGAGCATGCTGCCTCAAAAAGGTTTGCCAACACTGAACTAAACTTACCAGTTTAAATTAATAACTTTTGTTTTAATTTCTTGAATTGGCCCCTTATTTTGTTTATTAAAAAAAAAATGTTTTTGTCGGCATAGCCTTTTCACGAATTGTGTCCAGAAAATGTACATGGAAATATTGGATGGTAATATTACAACTTAAAAACAGAAATTATTTTGATAAATATTACTGAGACATGCTATAGCCACTATAGTATAGGGCCTAGCTATACTCCTAGGTCTAGTAATAGACTATAGATAGTAAAGACAAAGTAGCCTATACTTAGCCTATACGCTATAGTGTATACACATTGTCATACAGTAAATTCTTTTTAAATGCAGGGGATATATTCCAACTAAAATGCTGTTTGGCGGAAAAATGATCCTAAAATGGGGCCTTTTAGCTAGGCTTAACTAACTAAACACTGCGACTGATAGTGATATTAAAATAAATTAATACGGCATAGTATACTCATACAAGAGTAAAATTATCTTAAAATGCATTAAGTTAACATTAACACAACAATTTGTTTACTTATGTTTTGACTAAATGTACCTATCTTACAAAAACACCTCAATATATTTATCAAAATAATTTCTGTTGCTAAAATATGATAATACAGGAAAACAAATATCTAAAACATAAGTTATTAAAGTACAGAAAAAAATTGTTCACTCAGGTCATGAGTAAATGTATCATATCCGGTTATAGCACTGAGCTCTATACTAGCTGGAGAGCTCGCGCCTGTTTGAGCTAAATCGTCCGTCATCTTGGATTTACCTTCATTTCTCTCAACAAGATGAAATACTGTTGTGCTATTGGTTGCAAAAATAGATTTTCTGTTCAACTTCGTAAAGAGAAAGGAATAACTTTTCATAAGTCCTAGACCCATGATGTATATATCATTTTGTAGGTCTTGGCCTGCCAAGTGTACATCAAAAGTCCATTTCGCGATCTGACCTCTCAGGGCCGAATATAAGAGTTTTTTAGGTACCGTTTTTGCTTATATTTTAAATATAATTAATAAAAGCTAATCAAAGGGGCGTAATCATTATTTATTTTTGTAACAGTTATTCAACATGATTACTTCCCTCTCTATTTATCCAAACCCATACACGTGGAGCAAAAATCTATGGCTGTAACCCGAAAAAAAAAATACGGATTTCGTCAGGCGTAACCGTAGCAACTGCTTACACGAAAATGCTCTAAAATGTCCTTTGTCCGAAACGGAAAAGACTTAAATTGCTTGTTTAAGTTAGTAAATGCTTTTTTTTTATTTTTTGTATGCTCCAAATAATTTGAATGTATTATTATTGCTTTGAAAACCAAGCTTTAAACAAGATACGAAAAGGAAATTTGAAAATTATCTTTGGTAGTAGTCCATAGGTGCTTTTTCTTGCGTTTGAAAAAGTTTCTGCAGATGAAAACTGCAGTATTGCTAAAGCGATGCTGAAGACTGGCGATGATTGGCGGATCGAGTGTTTAAAGTGAAGAATTGCACTAACTGCATCACTTTGTAGGTACTTCATCACTATCTGCATCAGAGGCGCAACTAGACCAAACTTTCAGGGGGGGGGTGGAAAAAAAATCACTTGTATTAAAAATCACATTATTTATATATTTGTATTTTATTTTAAACAAAATTTGGACTAATCTTTTAATGCCCCCCCCCCCCCCCAGTTGCGCCACTTATCTGCAATGCGTTCAGTCAGTAGAATACCAGCTTGATCACAACATCAGTATTGCAGCACGAAAAAATCTCCAGAATCACATGTGGTATCAACTCCGCCAAGGACGGTCCCAAGCCCGGCTGGAAAAGGAGGAGGGTTGGTGCGGCTATCAACCCCACCCTGTTAAAAAAAAACCCTTGCTACAGAAACACGAACTAAAGAAAAAAAACAGATATTTCAGTCCTGGGAGAAGAAGGTTCTTCATCACGAAGACTCATGAAGCTTAGTTGTGGTGAAAGCCGAAAGGAAGCTACAAAGCCGACTACCCTTCTGACAACCAGGAAAACCACTATCGGCACATGGAATGTCAGGACCATGTATGAGTCAGGAAAGATGGCTCAGATAGCAGCAGAGATGGAGAGAAACAAACTGACCATTTTAGGCATTAGCGAGACTAGGTGGACACAAGCTAGACAGAGACGACTGTTATCAGGGGAGATGCTGCTGTACTCCGGACACTAAGAGAATGATGCACCACACACACAGGGAGTTGGCCTCATGCTGTCCAAGAAAGCACAGGGGACACTGATTGGATGGGAAGCACACGGTCCAAGGATCATTACTGCCTCCTTCCGTACCAAGAAGAAGATCAAAACTAATATAGTCCAGTGTTATGCACCAACAAACGACAGTGATGAAGGCGACAAAGACCAGTTCTACAGCAGAATACAGAAGATACTTGAGACCTTCCCTGGAAAAGATGTAACCATCCTCATGGGAGATTTCAATGCAAAGATTGGGTCTGAAAACACAGGTTATGAACAAGTCATGGGCACACATGCTCTGGGAACGATGAATGAGAATGGGGAGAGATTTGCAGACCTGTGTGCACTCAATAACATGGTCATTGGAGGGAGCATATTTCCCCATAAAAGAATCCACAAGAATACATGGATATCCCCGGATAAAGTGACAGAGAATCAGACTGACCATTTTTGCATAAACAGGAAATTTAGAAGATCCCTACAAGATGAGAAGAGGGGCGGATGTAGCGTCTGATCACCATCTGGTTGTAGCGAAATTGAAACTGAAGCTGAAGAGATATGAGACAAGCACGGCAGACAGAAGAGTAAAGTACAACATTAACCTTCTGAAAGATCCTAAGATAAAAGAACAGTTCAACTTGGTGCTGAAGAACAAATATGAAGGTATCCACGAACTGTTGGAAGAGGAGTACAGTGTATCAAATGAGTGGCAGAAAGTGAAAGAGTCATTAAGATCAGCATGCCAAGAGGTACTGGGGCCAATGAAGCACCATCAAAAAGCGTGGATCACAACTGATACCCTGAATAAGATAGAGGACAGGAGGAAGAAGAAAGCAACAGTCAACAACAGTAAAACTAGATCAGCTAAAGGCAAAGCTCAAGAAGAATACACGGAAGCACACAACAAAGTGAAAAGAAGTATTAGGAAGGACAAAAAAGACTATGTGGATGGATTGGCAGCTGAAGCAGAACAGGCAGCTTACAGTGGAAACATGAAAAGGTTATATGACATAACAAAGAGACTTTCAGGGAAGACCAACAAACCAGAAAGACCTGTCAAAGACAAGCAAGGGAAAGCTATTAATGAATTAGATCAGCAGTTGAATAGATGGGCTGAGCACTTTGAGGAACTTTTGAACAGACCAGCACCACTAAACCCCCCTGTCATTGAACCAGCCATAGCAGATCTGCCAATCAACTGTGACAAGCCAACCAAAGAGGAGATTAGAAAAGCCATCACCCTGATAAAAAATGGGAAAGCAGCTGGACCAGATGACATCCCAGCAGAGGCACTAAAGGCAGACCTCAATACGACAGTGGAGATGTTGTACCCACTCTTTGAAAGGATATGGGAGGAAGAAGACGTACCAACAAACTGGAAGGAAGGATATCTCATCAAGCTTCCCAAAAAAGGTGACCTTAGCGACTGCGACAACTACAGGGGCATCACATTGCTATCAGTGCCAGGAAAAGTCTTCAACTGAGTCCTTTTGGAGAGGATAAAAGGCACAGTCGACCCACAGCTGAGAGACGAACAGACAGGTTTCCGTCAAAACAGGTCATGCACAGACCAGATTGCAACGCTCCGCATCATAGTTGAGCAGTCCCTGGAGTGGAACTCGCCTCTATACATCAACTTTATTGACTTTGAGAAAGCGTTCGACAGTGTAGATCGAGAAATCCTCTGGAAACTTATTCGACATTATGGTGTCCCCTTAAAAATAGTTAAACTGATCGAGAAATCATATGAGGGTATGTCCTGCAGAGTTATCCATGGAGGGCAGCTAACAGACAGCTTCCAGGTACGAACAGGAGTCAGACAAGGATGCTTGCTTTCCCCATTCCTAATGCTACTGGCTATAGACTGGATTATGAAGAAATCCACCAGGGAAAGAAAAAATGGAATCCAATGGACTTTGCTAAAACAGCTGGACGACCTGGACTTTGCAGATGACCTTGCTCTCCTTACACATAGCTATCAACAGATGCAAGTGAAAACAAATCTTGTGAATGCCACTGCAAAGGAGGTCGGCCTTAGCATACACACAACAAAAACCAAGATCCTGAAAATTAACTCCACCAGCACAAATGCAGTCACCCTAAACAAAATTTAACTCGAGGAAGTAGAGTCCTTTACTTATCTGGGTAGCATCATAGATCAGCAAGGTGGAACAGATGCAGATGTCAAAGCAAGGATCGGAAAAGCAAGAGCCGCCTTTATCCAGCTCAAGAACATCTGGAACTCCAAAGAGCTGTCTCTGAACACCAAAATTCGCCTGTTCAATATCAATGTAAAGTCAGTCCTATTATATGGAGCTGAGACCTGGAGGATTACGAAGACCACCACTAAGAGAGTCCAGGCCTTTATCAACAGCTGTCTTAGGAAAGTTCTCCAAATACGATGGCCTGACACCATCACTAATGCCAGCCTCTTAGAACGAACCGGCCAAGCTTCAATAGAAGAGGAGATCAGGAAGAGAAGGTGGGGATGGATAGGCCACACATTTCGAAAGCCGGCAAGCAACATCACTAGGCAAGCATTGAGTTGAAATCCTCAAGGAAAAAGAAAGAGAGGTCGGCCTAGAAACACCTGGAGGCGAGAATTTGAAGCGGACATCACCAGGATGGGGTTCAGCTGGAAGCAGCTGGAGAGAATGGCTCAGGATAGAAGTCGCTGGAGATCTTTAGTTGGTGGTCCATACCCCGATAGGAGTGACGGGCAATGATGATGATGACATGTGGTATCTGTCTGATGAGACTGTCAGCCTGACATTGTTTTCCGATGAAGTGTCAGCAATCACCGGCGGCGGAACGAAATATTTTAAGGTGGTCCATGGGGCATTTAAGGTTTCTGCTGGTTGTTTTTTTCTATCTTTTTTATTTTTTAAGCTACACTAGCCATTTTTGGCACATGCATCTTCTTTGTTCTCGATATATGAACATGGAGGATTTCAAACGACCAGGCCTATAGTTATGATGAACTGCACGGTGGCATCCAGGTCCGTCTCGCTTCCATAAAGTTTTTGTTTGAAGGAGGTCATCTGTGGCCAGAACCTGTTGCGACTTGCGAGCTGTGTCATGTAAAGGGCATGTTTGGAGAACATGTTCTGCATTCCCTGGAGACATCCCACATGGGCAGTCCTCACTGTTTCCAATGCCTAGCCTTAGTCTGTTGTGCCCAATTCTGAGTCTGAAGATAATATTTTGAGCTTGTCTGGGAAGATTATAATAGGGGTCGTTTTTGTCGTGATCTGGGTGATTATTCATCCATTTTTGTTGAATTCGTTCATTTATACAGCTTTTCATTTCTTCTGAATTTAGAGGGACATCTACTTGCATTTCTTTGCTGCCAGATTTTGCCAATTGGTCAGCAATCTCATTTCCATTTATTTTGGTGTGTCCTGGTATCCATTGCAGAACTGTTTCCTTTGTGTTTTGGGTTAGTTTATGTAGAGCTGTTATGAATTGGGTTAAATTGAGTGTACTGAGGATCCTGCAGAGACTGTATAATCTTTTTGGCATCTGTGAGTATGACTATGTTGCTGTTTGGTGTGGAGTTTGTGAGTATGTTTGACAGCTTCTTCAATTGCTTCTTTTCGGCTTTGAAAGAGTCTGAAGTTTTCCCAGTGGGCATACTATGTTCCATTATTTCTCCATTTGGCCATTCTATATAGATTCCAGCACCTCCATTTTGGCAGTTTGTTTGCGAAGAACCATCTGTGAATGCTATTATCCATAGAGAACTGGGGTAGAGTTTGTTTATTTCATTCATTGCCATTGCAGAGAGAGTGTATCATATTTAGATTTTTCCTTTATTCCAGCGAGGGAGTCTCTCGTGGTTATTGAACGGCAGGTGTCCCAAGGGGGCAAGTCACTGTAAAGTTTTGTTTTATTTAGAGAGACTGTATCCAGGTTGTATTTTTGTTTTAATTTTCTAGCTGCTGTAATGAAGTTTGATCTTTGCAATCTTTGAGTAGAATTAGATTTTTATACTCTCTTGATAAGCGGGTGGTTTTCCAGTGTTTCGATTTTTGTGTATTGAGAGAGTATTTTGTTTTCCCTTCTTTCTTCAATAGTTTGGAGAGATGTTATACTTTCCATGGTTGTGATTTGCGTTGACCTCATACCTCCTGTCATAATTCGTAGCCCAATGTTTTGAACTTTGTCCAGCTTTTTAAAACTTGTTTTGGCTGCTGTTCCCCAGGCAGTGGCGCCATACTCCAGGCTGGGTCTTACGTAGCTGGTGTAGGTTTTTTTTAGGACAGACATGTTCGCTCCCAAATCTGTGCCAGCTAGTTTCTTCATTAGATTGATGCGTTTTATCCCTTTGGACTGAGTTACTTCTATTTGTTTAGACCATGTGAGTCTAGGGTCGAAGCTGACACCTAGGTAGACTGGGTTGTTGTTTATTTCAACTGGAGAATTTTTTAAGGTAAGCTTTATCTGTTTTTGCTTTGTTGAAAGTGTAAAGATTGTGTATTGAGTTTTGTTTGCGTTGACTTTCATTCCCCAGCTCTCTGTCCATTTTTCTAGTTGTTTTAGTGAGTCTTGAAGTCTGAATTTAGATGTTCCAACGGATTCTTCAGTACTTATTAGGGCAAGGTCATCTGCATACATGCTTGCATTCTGGGCAAGGTTTCTTTTATGTCGTTTATATAAATCAGGAAGAGTGTGGGAGACAGAACCCCTCCCTGGGGAACGCCGTTTTTATGAGTTCAGTGTTGCTTCTGTATCCATGCATGCGGACAGTGGCTTTTCGGTTCGAAACATATTCTTTTATCCAGTTGAGCATCCTATTGGAGATATTATTTTGTATTAATTTTAGAATTAGCCCTTCTTCCCACACTTTATCAAAAGCCTTTTCCAGGTCCACCCATACTATGGTTGTGTGCTTCTTTTCTTGAAATCCGTCTTCTATCTCTTGTGTGATGAAAGCTATTTGGTCTTCTGTAGATCTGTACCTTCTGGAACCTCCTTGTTCCTGGGTTAGTAGACTATTAGTTTCTAGAAACCAGGTTAGCCTTTTGTTAATATTTTTTTCTATTAATTTGCATACACAGCTTGTTAGGCTTATAGGTCGGTAGCTGTCTGCTTTGTTCGGGGCTTCCCTTTTTATGGATGAAGTACCATGATAGCTTTTTTCCAGATGGTTGGAATTTTCCCCTTTTCCCAGCTGGTGTTGAATAGCTGTAATAGTTTCTTTTTGGTTTTTGGGCCTAAGTGGATAAGCATGGCATTTGTGATTTTGTCTAGGCCTGGGGCCTGTTTTGGTTTCAGGGTTTTTAGGGCATCTTCAAGTTCTTTTTTCGTGAGCGATTTAGTCATGCACTCATGTCGGGGTGGTGGGTCGGATTGTTAATTTCTGAGGATCTCATCGTTGACTTCTTTGGACCGTTCTTTGCTGATATTTATTGATCCTGCGTTTTTGAAGTTGGTCATAAGTACTTGAGCAGCTTCTTTGCCCGTCAATTCTTTATTGTCTGCTTCTAAAACAATTTGGGCTGCCCTGTTTTCTTCTTGGTTTAGGCACTTGGCTATGTCCCAGAGCTTATGTCCTTTTTTGTCGTAGTTTAGGCCTTCTGTTTTCTCATGCCAGCCTTTTCTAATTGCCTTTAGGTATTCTTTTTGGTATGTTGCATTTGCTGCCTTAAGTTGAATGTTGTTTTCAATGGTAGGCATGTTTTCTACTATGTTTCTGGCTTCAGCTGCATTATCATGGAGCTCTTGGAGGTGTTCAGACCAGTTAGGAATGTAGTTTTGCCTTGCTCCTTTTGGAATAGATTCTTTTACTGCTCTTAGTATCGCTTTGGACAGTGCAGAGTTAGGTTGAGTTGATTTTATTGGTTTTGCAATTGATTAGGGCAGAATAGTTGTCTGTGAGAATTCGGAAAAGGTCCCAGTTAGCTTTCTTGTAGTTCCATCTGGGGTACAGTGAGTTATTATATGGGCGGTGTTTTTTTTTTGAAAGTGATTATTATTGGTCTGTGGTCACTTGTTGCCATTTGATCCATAACTTGTCTCTTGCTGCCTTTAGAGATGTTATTTGTGGCGAAGGCATTGTCTGGGGTAGTTGACGTTAGCCAAGTTCTGGAATAAAAGGATGGCTTGTCATCTGGTTTGTTTAGTAAGGTCAGCCTATTTTCTCCTTGCCATTCTTCGATTTCTTCTCCTCTGGCGTTTAGATCTGGGTACCCCCAGCTTTGTGAGTGACTATTCATATTTCTTCACCATAAGGGAGTTGTATCCGGTCAAGTTCCAATTTCTTATCGGGTGGACAGTAGCAGTTGAATAGGCTTATATTTCCTTCTGGGAGTAGAAGCTTAGTGCCCAAGAATTCTGTGTCACTAGAGGGAGGTATGTTGATATCTGTAGTGGGGATATCATTCATAACTAGTGTAATCACTCCTCCTTTTGGTCGATTGTCTCTATCTTGTCTATAACAGGTGTATCCTCTTATAAAAAAGCGTATGTTGCTATTTAGGTGGGATTCTTGAATGCAGGCAATATCTACTTTTTGTTGATAGAGGAATACTTTTAGGGTCTCCTTTTTTTGTATTCCTTCTGCGTTCCATTGGAGGATTGTCAGTACGTGTTTATCTTGTTTAGAGTCAGTAGTGTTTGCTTCCTTTCCTCTGCTCCTGACTCTACAGGCAGAGGAGGAAAAACCACCAGCTCGCTTGGGTGGGCTCCTTCGAGGTGGAGAGCCCGGCCCCCTACCTGCGCGGCGGGATTCCACAGGCAGGACGCCATATCTATTTTGCGGGTTTTTTCCCTCCATATTCGTCGAGATTGCGTGGCTGTATGTTTTGCGCCATTAAGGCCTACTGCCTCCGACTTCAGCCTGCTGTTTTTCTTGATTTGCTTCCATAGCCTTTGGTCAGCCAAGACCATCTGCAAGGCAGCAGTTGATTTAATTTCGGAGTTTTCTCTCCTAGATGTCTGCTATCCCTAGCTAACGGCCTCATCTGACCGGGTTTAGAGTTTGGGCGCTCTATGATCGCTTTTTGCTATCATTTCTTAGGGTTTTTGAAGCATTTTTATAAAGGTATCCTTATCACGGGATACCTCACCTCACCCTCCATGACAGCAAACCAGTCGGTCCGCGACCGCTTATTAGTATTCACGGCTGACCCTTATATCTAAGGGTCTTTCCCCTATCCGCCAGCTGGGGACGCGCTTGGTAGGAGATGGTAGCTCCCCCAAGGCACATGCATACAACATACCAATTAATGGACAGGTTAGAAAAAAAATTATAAAAAAAATTCTATTTAATATTTCCAAAAAAAAAAAATTGGACGTTTGTTTGAAACACACTCATTAACATTTGTGCAAAGTTATTTTACGATATCTACAATAGACTTTAAAAATGGGTTCTTTGAAAATGTTTGAAAATATGTCTTAAAATTACACTTTTTTACCCAAAAAAGTCACAAAACACATTTTTAAATGAATTTTTTTATATTTTTTTTATTTCTTTGTTCATTAATTGGTATGTTGTATGCATGTGCCAAAAATGGCTAGTGTAGCTTAAAAAATAAAAAAGATAGAAAAAACAACCAGCAGAAACCTTAAATGGCCCATGGACCACCTTAAGGGGGGGGGCAAGTCAAAATTCAAGAGGGGGGGCGGAGCCCCCCCCCCCCCTTTGAAAATTTAAGGGGGGGGGCAAGACAAAATATGACCGAAATGGGACGGAAAGGGGAAACTCAATAAACAAAAAAGAAATTTATGAAAAGATAATAAATAATTGTATTTTCTTTAAAAATTACATTTGCCGTCATTCGGTAGATGGCAATACGTCTCTATACTTATAAGACGCTTTTGCTGTCTGTCTGTCTGTTCCCTTAAAACTCAAGATCCAGAAAACCAAATAA
Source organism: Bulinus truncatus (assembly GCA_021962125.1). Lineage (NCBI taxonomy): Eukaryota > Metazoa > Mollusca > Gastropoda > Planorbidae > Bulinus > Bulinus truncatus. The sequence goes on along the minus strand of JAGDYQ010000067.1, from coordinate 1,561,102 downwards.
CGTGAAATTTGGTACACGTACACAAAATTACATGGGGAAGGTTCTTAAACATGTTTCGTTCCATCTCAATGGGTACTTTAATTGTAATTAATTGTTTTGGATATCAAAGACATGAAAATTGGCAAACTTTTACCCCGATTTCAGGTTTTACGAGCTTCTCTCATACATAGCTAACTTACTATAAATATGATCGGTACGGGGAACCATATATCACATTACTTACTACATTATTACATTACATTCCTTCATCCATAGGAAATGTCATCTTTTGCTACAGTCATGCCTAAGAGAGAGAGAGAGAGAAAGAGGGGGAGGGAGAGAGAAAGGGAATGGAGCGCAGGGCTCGATTTACCGCCGGGGATGCCGGGGATATCCCCGGCACTGAGAACTGCCACCCCGGCTGTGCTTTAGCTAATATATACCAGCCGGGGATAAAATCATAGACATTTATCCCCGGCTCTGCAGATTTTTTTTTCATCCCCGGCACTGGTTTCTTCTTAAATCGAGCACTGGTGGAGAGAGAGACGGAGGGGGGAGGGAGGGGGAAAGAGAGAAAGAGAGAGAGAGAGAGAGAGAGAGAGAGAGAGAGAGAGAGAGAGAGAGAGAGAGAGAGAGAGAGAGAGAGAGAGAGAGAGGAACTGCCAAAAATGTTTTGTATCACATTGCTTTAAGATAAATGTAACCTTTTATTGCGTGCAAATAAACCCTTTTTTTACGCGTCTTATTTTAGATCTTAATTAAACGTCAAATTACGCTTCTTTAATAAACAGAAAACCTTATTTTAAATCCGGGCAAAACCGGGTACTTGCATCTAGTTTTAAGATATGTCACAACAACTCTCAATAATGTGATTACTGTAAAATGTAAATTAATTATAATTTCTTTCAAATATTAAATTTAAGAAATAAATCAAATGAATTATGAGAATGAAAATGATACATATAAACTAAAATGAATTACAAAGTTAAAAAAGTTAAACAAAGTTAAAATTTTAGGGGGGGGGGGGGCAGACTGGAAATTCAAGGGGGGCGCAGCCACCCCTTAAAAGTTTGGGGGGGGGGGGCGCTGCCCCCCTCCCCTGCTCCGCCGCCAGTGATCACCTTGTTTGACCGATAGCGTGTGTACTGCAAAGAAGACGAAAATAATCGATTGGGAAAATGTAGTTGGCATAGTAACATTTTATATAATATTCAATGTTTAATGTATTAATTTTTTTTTATTAATTAATCTTCTCAATTTTTTTTTGCAAAGAATAAAATGTTTAGATAATAAATGAAATGTATTCCCCATACAGGTTTCGTCAATTTGTTCAACGTAAAAAAGTAATGTTTGTATTCCCCTTTTTCTTTTTTATAAAAAAAACGGTGGTCGACTTATAATTATTATTAAGGACTGCTATTAATTAAGTAAGATTTTTTTTATACAGCTGTCCCATTAAAAACTAAAAAAAAAACCTTTTGCCCTTAATTCTATCAATGTTAGAATCAAAACAAAGCATTAAAAAAAAAGTTTTTATAAAAATGCACTGAAAAGTAAAACAAGCAATTAAGCCTGTTCCATTCTGGACACAGGACGTGTTAGAGCATTTTCGTATTATGTATCAGTACGTATGCTATCTTTCAGTAAATATTTGTAAATTTTGTAAATGTTTATAAATTCAATTGTGTAATGCATATATCTGAAAAAAGATATTAAAAAGACGTTTTCTTATATTTGAAAACAAAATTATTTTCTCTTAAATCTAACTACAAGTGGTTTGTGGTTACTGAAATAGGACTCATAATTGAAAACATTCGAAATTATAGTCATTTAATCGTCCGAAAACTCTGTCAATTGTTGCATAGCTCTGATACTTTCAATTAAACTCAGAACACAAGCTTACTATTTCATTTGATGAGTTTCTTAATAAATCTTGGTGAAACTACGTGCTGCAGTATTTCGCACCAAATGAATGGGTGTATATATAATATATAAGCCCCTTAGGAGCCCTGAAGCCCGGCCCTCAGAGGTCCTATCGCGAAATGAACTTTTGATGTACACATGGCAGGCCAAGACCTACAAAATGATATATACATCATGGGTCTAGGACTTATAGTTGCTGAGAATGGGCGCTCCTTTATTAATATAGCTTATATAGTAAAAAACGGTACCTTTTACGGCCCTCAGAGGTCAGATCGCGAAATGGAAAAAGTCATTTCTTGGCAGGCCAAGACCTACAAAATGAGTCTAGGGTCTAGGACTTATGGTTGTTGAGATCTAGGGTGATGACAGACAGACGGGGACAATAGAGCATTTTTTTTTCGAAAATGCTCTAAAAATAACTACTTTATTATGCCATTTTTAGAGCATTTTCGAAAAAAAAATGCTCTATTGTCCCCGTTTTGTCTGTCTGTCTGAGGGCCGTAAAAGGGGGCTTATAAAGTACCGTTATTTACTATATAAGCTATATTAATAAAGGAGCGCCCTATTTTATAATTATTATATATTATATATAGGTATTTGTTATATTATTTATATTTTCATAATATAATTTTGTTCATTTTTTTTGTTTAAAATTTTGGTATTTTTACGCCTGGCCCGCGAAAAAAGTTTTTTTTTTCAATCCGGCCCGTGACAAAAAACTGTTGGCAATGCCTGTACTAGCTGCACCCTGCAAAACCTTTGCATAGAGTTATATCCCCTTAGGCTGGATCGGTAGGCTAGGCCGCAAGGCATAGATTTATCTATGTCAATCTAAGAGGCTAGGTTTTTTTTTTTGGTTCGGGCAGATGCGATTTTTTCATGATAGTATTTTAAACTGGAATACTGTTAACGCAGAACCCAAATCGCTATTATATAGATACTACTGTTTTATGTGATCTTTTTTTTTAACAACAATGGGGAAAAAAACTCATGTCCACACAGGGGTTAAACAGTTTTATATCAGCTGTACTATTTTTGTTAGTCGAGAGAACTTGGACTTGAATAAGGTTGAGCCATAATATACAAACAAATATTATTTTTTTATATAATTCCCAATATTTTTTAATAATAGTTTCAAAAAATAAATACACACTTTTGGGATCATAAACAACAACACACGATTCAATTACATTATGTTATATACTACTGTGTTATGTTACCTTTTTTTTTTATTAACAAAATGGGAAAAAACTGACCTTGGGTTTTTTAAGGGTCCCAACATGGGTTTTTAATATTTTTAGAGTGGCAAGTGGCAACACCATATACCTATGGGCAACACTGGTGGTGACCCGCATGGTTGGGCGACGAAGATAATTATATATAAAGAAGATGCTAAAAAATATCACAATGTTCAATGAGCAATTAAAAATGAATGATAAAATATATTTTGTTTGATTGCTTATTTAAAAAATAATTACAGTAATTATATTGATATGGCAGCGTATAGAGAGAAAGAGGGAGAGTATTGCATTCATAGATATATAAGACTAGATCGCTTATGGGCTATGCATAGACATATATTGTGCGGACCAAAACTTTAAAAAGAGAAGAGCACAATTCTGTATAACCTGATGACGTAGTACACATAGAAACCTTAAGTAACCGAAATAAATAGCAGAAGACATTTTGCATTGTTTTCCTTGACAAATTTTCAAAAACTTTTTTTTTTCAATTAACTTTGAATAAAATGCCTTTGTGTTGTGTACCCGGTTGTTTGATTATATTATTACTAACTGTCAAATATAATTTGTTCGGACACATCAGTAGATTTTAAAAGCGCCAACCTCTAGCATGAATGGGGATTTTTTTTTTTAAATTAAAAGGAAGGAAATCTTTTTCGGTAAAAAATAAAGAACTGTACAGAATTGTACTCTTCTCTTTTTAAAGTAGGGGTCTCGAATACAACACTTTTTAGATCTCTATTAAATAAGTCTTATATATCTATGATTGCATTGGTCCAGCCTCGTTTTCGTTTTAACGTGGCTGATTCGTGATTTCAAGTTCAGAAGTTGTTTTTTTTTTAAACTGCGGTGATTGATAACTTTTTTTTTTACATTCAAAATTGATAAAAAAACGAAATCATAAATTACATAATCGATTTATGACATAACTTATTTATACTACTGATTATCGATTTTTGTTATTTATAATTTCGTAATAATTATTTATGCTATATTACGAGATTACCCCGTTTTTTTACTATATAAGCTATATTAATAAGTATGTCATTTTGAGGGCCCCATTCTACACCTTATACTTAGCAATACAAGATTAAGGGCCCTTGGGGCACCAAGAGTAACTGTCCATCTAACATAAATGTAGTTTAAATAATTTTGGTCTTGCCCTTTAAGTGCTGGGCATTAGTTTTTCTGAAGGTACCATCTTATCTTTCAGTATTTTTTAATAATTTTGTAGTTAGCAGCTGCCTTTTTTTTTTGTAAACATTTTTTTATGTAGAATATAGAGGACCTTTTTTACAAATTTATTTAATGCATTTAAACACAATATTTTTTATTTTTTTCTTATTCTTTTAATAAATAACAATCAATACTATGATTTTGGAATGTTTATAGAGGTAAAGTATCAATAATATTTATCAAAATATTAATTGTAGCTAAAATATTAGATTACCTCTGAGTCTGATGTAAATCGACTTGAGTAAAAATAAGCTCGACTTTAGTAAAAATATGCTCGTAATAATTACTTATGCTAAAATACGAGATTACCGGCATTCATAACGCCAGTTATTAGAAATTCTTCTAGGTGATAATTCATTACCTCTAAATTATTAAAACGAGTATTGACAAATTCGATCATTGTCGATAAATTAGAACATGTACAAAATATAGTTAAACACAGATTGAGTAGACACACACCAACTTATAATAATATTAACTTATAAAACACTCATTTGACTACAATTTTCTGCTGATAAATTAAAACTGTAATCATATTTCTACTATTTTTAAAATATTTAGTAGGGATGTAGTACGAGGTTGATGAAAGCTCCGCTTCCGTGGATCTGGATTTTGGCAACCGTATAAATCTGTCTAATTTGAATGCGGGTTACGGATTTGTATGAATGAGGGGGTATCTAAAATACGTTCATGACCAAATACTGCGCCTAATCTATGGACAGCTTGAGTGAAGGGATCCAGGAGTTTAGTTTTATCTGTTTTCTTTATATAGGGTTTCGGGGTCTCAAGGTTTTTTTAGTTTCATGTATACAATTTCTACGGCCGTGTTTGATCTGAAAACGGTATTTTTCTCAAAAAAGTTAATTTTTCGAAGGGGGGGGGGGTTAGGTTAGAAAAAAAATTATAAAAGAAATTCTATTTAATATTTCCAAAAAAAAAATTGGACGTTTGTTTAAACACACTCATTAACATTTGTGCAAAGTTATTTTATGATATCAACAATAGATTTTTAAAATTGGTTCTTTGAAAATTTTTGAAAATATGTCTTAAAATTACACTTTTTTACCCAAAAAAGTCACAAAACACATTTTTAAATGAATTTTTTTTATTTCTTTGTTCATTAATTGGTATGTTGTATGCATATGGCTAGTGTAGCTTAAAAAATAAAAAAGATACAAAAAACAACCAGCAGAAACCTTAAACGCCCCATGGACCACCTTAAACGATCGCCGACTTTAAACATCACCATAAATCTTTTAACGTAATTTACTACCTTATTTAATCTTAACTCAGAGGAAGAAAATGAATATAAATAGTAGACTGCATTTCCTGCGAAAATTCTATAGTTGTATTAGTTAATTTTTTTTTCAATGACACCGATAATATCTTTAAATAATTAGAGTTCTCATTCATTCTGTTTACAATAGAAACATACTTCTCCGATTATCAACAGCAAATGACATCATCAACTTTTAAAAAGTTTTATAAACAAATAAAAAAAACATGTATAATTCTTTATAATCTTTATTAATAGTGAAAAAAACTATACAGTGTTTATTTGTTTAAAAAAATGTCATAAAAGAAATAAGGAATTCATCACTGTCTTTTTCCCCCAAGACTTTGTCTGTATTTAATATAAGTATAAGAAAAAAAACGTGTAGGCGCCTATTTTATATGGTTTCTGGGAAAGGGGGGTGCGATAGATGCTAATTTAGAGTATAATTTTTTGTTTTACTCGTTAATTTTTGTATTTTGAATGCTATTGTTTTCCTCTGCCTTTATTAGGCTTGGACAGACCCGAAAAAAGTAATAAAGAATAATTGCAGTGCAATTACTCTTAATCTCAATTGGTGCGCATGCGCACATCTATAGACGGACCCCGGAAAAAAATAATACGGCGTCCGTCTAGACGAAAGCCACTGCGTTTTTAAAATTCTAACCTGATAGAATTTAAAAAAAAAAATCCGTTGGATTCGAATTTGCTAAAAAAATTCGAACTAAGTCACATCCTTAATATTTAGTATATAGTTCACTACAAATGTATACTTTCATATATATATTATATATATATATATATATATATACACAGTGGCTACGGTTCCAAGGAATTTCCAAAAATTTTCCAAGAACCAATTTTTAACATTTTGAGAAAAAGTTGCATTGGGGGGAGGGGGGGGGTAAGAAAAAAAATTATAAAAAAATTCTATTTAATATTTCCAAAAAAAAATTGGACGTTTGTTTGAAACACACTCATTAACATTTGTGGAAAGTTATTTTACGATATCTACAATAGAGTTTAAAAATTGGTTCTTTGAAAATTTTTGAAAATATGTCTTAAAATTACACTTTTTTACCCAAAAAAGTCACAAAATACATTTTTAAATAAATTTTTTTATATTTTTTTTTATTTCTTTGTTCATTAATTGGTATGTTGTATGCTTGTGCCAAAAAATGGCTAGTGTAGCTTAAAAATATAGAAAAAACAACTAGCAGAAACCTTAAATGCCCCATGGACCACCTTAACACAAGTGAAGTAGATCATTATTTTAAGGTGGTCTTATATTTTTTTACTGTGATTTTGGAGAATATTTTTCAAATATTTGCTAGTCCTCAGCTTTATAATCACAAGTTCAGTGTGATTGCTCTGTTCACTGGGATTTATATTTCAGCTAACTCTAGCCCCCCCCCCTCCCTACCAACCCCCCATCTTGTGATAGAGTTTCTACAAACATATTTACTAATAAGGAGAATAGCACTTGTAAACCATACTTTTGTATAATGTCAGGTAAAAGCATATTTTTTTTGACAAACCATGCCATCAGTTGGACGTAAAATCAACACAGCCAATCTAAATATGTTATGATTCCATTTGAATGTTACAAATTGCATTTTAAAATTGAATTTTCATAGATTTTGGTTAATTTTATGTGACATTGCCTGGACTTAGCTGTCTTATTCCCAATTTGATTGACACTTGTAGTCACCATCAACAATGCTCAAGGCCAGTCTTTAAAATTGTGCAGCTTAAATCTAGTCACAGATTTCTTCTGACATAGACAGTTATTGTTTTTAAATGTCCATAAGTGGTACTTACTGAAATTATTGTGTTAAAAATGTTGTTAATCAGTAAAATTATTAAATGTCTGAAAATATTGTGATAAATAAAGGCTGTTTATCTATATAATGACTGACTTAAACGAAAAGTAACACTATTAGTGACAGTATGTATTGTTATAATTGTGGGTTTTGTTAAAGTTAAATAAATAAATTGTATCAAATGACTAAAAGATATGAAAAAAAATTATGTTAATTAGTAATAAAGATTTAATTTATTAAATCACTAGCTTGTAATAAGAACATTAAAAACAACTTCATTAATACTATTAATTCTCATTATAAATTTCGTTAAGCTTTAATGTTGATATAAAATAAATTATGTTTTCAATTTACTTAACTAATATATACAAAATTTGAAGCTCTCATTTATTATAAATTGCTTAATCTATGTTTATTAATTTGCAGAACTGTAAACAATGGAAAAGAAAATTATAATCACTGGAGCATCAGGCTTGTTGGGAAGAGAATGTTTTAAAGTATTTGTCAATGACGAGGAATGGGTAACATTAGGACTTGCATATTCTCGAACATCTAATTACTTAAAGAAAGTAAACCTAACTGATTTTGAGCAAGTTGCAGCTACTGTTAAAGAATTCAAGGTGATCTAGCATTGAATAATTATACTTTTTGTCTGTTTTCATTATACTGCCAGCCATACCAAGAAAAGGGTACAGATGGTTGTGCAGTGTAGAGTGCTCGACTGTCAACTTGAGGAGTCCCAGGTTTAAACCTCAGTGAGAACCTTGGGGTTTTTTCAGGTCCTGGTGAAAGTCCAAGTCCACCCAGCCTTTAAATGGGTACCTGACTTTAAGTTGGGGGAGTACAGGCGGTTGGGCGTTGTGCTAACCACATAATCGCTTTATATGCCAAGGTTACTGAAACAGATGAATTCTACACTTCATCTGCCACAATGAGTCCTTAGGGGATTAAGGGAACTAAACTTTACATACCAAGATTTTTGTAAAGTGTTAATTAATATCTGAAAGTCACTTTCAGTGAACTCCAGGCTGCAATGGCCAGCTAAAAAGTTAAATAAGTTGTTTTACTGTTTGGTACACATCTACAGTGCTTACTTAAAAGTGGAACAGTATTTGGATTTTGAACTTCTGATGTCCTAGCAATATTTCTTAAGCCAGCTGCTCATTGCATATAAACTATTAAAATTGATTAGGATAATGAAGTATCCCACTAGTTTTTAAATTACTACTTATTTCATTAAGGAATTTAAGAAAAACTAGTTCATTTAAAACCCAACAAAAATTAATTAATAAAACAGCTAAAAATGTTAGTATCTGGAGGTACCTCTGTATAAATATAGGCTGTCGTTTCATAGTAGAGTTAAAAAAATTAATTAATAAAACAGCAAAATAGTTGCTAAAAGCTGCAAGTTATATTACATCTTAATAATTAACATGATTTTTTTTTTACATTGCCCTTTTAAAATAACAAGGAATTTTAGGGACATATTGATTTCAGATATATAGCATCATTATATAGAAACTTAAGGTTTACTTTCTATTTATTATTGTATAGTTTTAAATTTAATGTATAAATTGAATCATTTATTAAAAGAAATATTCATTAAATACAAAATGGAAAAGAATTATGTTTTTTAGTACTTTTATTTTATTGTCACATCATTGATGAAGCCAGATGTCATTCTCCATGCAGCTGCAGAAAGAAGACCAGATATTGTGGAGACAGAGGAGAACAAAACTAAATTAATTAATGTTGAGGCTACAAGAAATTTGTGCAAATTGGCTAGTAAGTATATCTTGTTCTTGATTCATACATTTGTGTCAGTTGAACATTAATTAAATCTACTGAATGATTACACACACAACTGAGATCTTTGTTACTAAAAAAAATATAAAGGAAAACAAACAAAAAAAAAAAAGACTTCTTAAAATGTACTAAAAAGTAAAAAAAATATTCCTTCGGCTTAGATCTACAAATATTTATAGAAATTATTTTGATTAAATAAAAGTGTGAAACATGGACCATCAGCAAACAAGCAGAAAATATGCTAAACAGTTGGGGAAGAAAAATATTTAGGAAAATATATAGACCAGTAAAGGGCAATAACGAGTGGAAAAGTAGAACCAATTCAGAACTGTACGAACTATACGAAGAACCAAATATAACAGCTGAAATCAAAATGAATAGATTGAGGTGGGTAGGGCACATAGAAAGAATGGAAAACAACAGAGGTCCAAAGGCAATATATAAAAGCAATATATAAGGTAACACCCAATGAGAAAAGGCCTAAAGGCAGACCAAGAAGCAGATGGTTCGAGGAAGTGGAGAAAGACCATAAAGCCATAGGAATGAGAGAGTGGAGGAAGAAGACCTAGGATCGGGAAAAGTGGAGAAGAGTAGTATTGCAGGCCAGGGCCCTAAATGGGCTGTAGAGCCAAAGAAAGAAGAAGAAAATTGTGAATGTCGGATTGAATCATGTGTGTTAATGAAAAGACAAATATTAAAATATTAGACTTTGTATATATCTCAAACTCATTGCTAATATTTATTCATCAATATTGGCACTGACATTTTTATTTCATCAATATAATTTCTTAAAATTCAAAGATTAACAAAATGCAAGTTACTACAGTGAGTAATTCTTATGTTTCACTGAAAATATTAGATAAGATAATGTATGATTATTTCTAATCAGACGAAGTAGGAGCCTATGTTTTATTCATCAGTACCGACTATGTGTTTGATGGTCATAGTCCACCATATAAGATAACAGACAAACCAAATCCTCTAAATAAATATGGCTTCAGCAAGGCAGAAGGAGAAAAAGTTGTTATGGAATCTGCTTCAGGTATGATTGCTATTCATTGCTTAAAATTAGTGCCTAAATTATTTAACTTTTAGAAATAAATTAATTTAGCAGTAATAAACTCAATTTCTTTTATGCTTAATATTTTAATTTTGAAAGAATATATCTTTGAAGAAAAAATTATCTAAACCATTAAAATTAGATGTTTCTCACTACAAGATTTTTGTTCAAGCTAAAGTGCATGTTTTTGACGAATAAATATTCATAAACTATAAGCGAGGAAGTGAATAAACAGTTTTATAGATGTTCTGTCATTTTGAAATACAAAATTAATAAAGCCATAATTTATTTTATGTTAAAAAAAATCACTCAGCACATAACTTGTGTAAAGCAATGCTACATTATTTCATTTTATAAAGCTTTCTTTTTTACGTCATTAATGTAATCAATAAGTCATTAAGCATTGCTTGATGAATTGGTTAATTAGGCAGTTTGATTCTCAACATATGCCTAGCTAATACAGTGAAATGTCGCTATAACGAATTTGACGGGAACTCAAAATTCGTTCGTAATACTGAAAATTTGTTACACTGAAAAGGGGCGGGGGGATGTGGTTCGGGTTCTACAACATTTTCTGCTCTTAGTATGTCACAGTATGTGGATTTAGTTCATTTAGGTATTGATGCAAATATATTGTGTTATTTTACTAATTTTTCGAAAGTTATCAAGCTAAAAATGTTACATTTTCTCTCCGTTTATTTCTTATTAGTTTAGCTACAAATTTAGCTTTCAGCTTTCGTTACTTACCGCTAACGATAATTAAACTAAGGGGTGCAATTCATTTATTTTTTTCAACAGTTATTCAACATGATTTACTTCCCTTAATTTGTAAGAAATCTGTGCGGTGTGCCTATTACTGCTCTCTTACTTAAATTGTCTCATTTACACTCATACCTCACTATACGGCCGCTCTTTATATGGCATTTCGCTATAACGGCCTTCATCAATTCAGGCACGTTTTCGATTTACGGCCTAAAATGTTTCGCTATAACGGCCAAAAAAAAATCACTTTTATATAGAAGTGAAAAAGTATTGCTAATTTTGGATAATGGACCAGGGCATCCTACCTAATTTATCCGAACTATCTGAAGATGTCATGATTGAGTACTTTCCGAAAAATACAACAGCACTGATCCAACCTATGGCTATGGATAAGGGTGCAATAGTCAATTTTAAGGCACATTACCTAAACCGAACTTTCCGACAACTCAGCATAAGGGAAACCGATGGTGAATCTTCAATTAAAACATTTTGGAAAAACTATAACATCAAGGAGACTGTTGACATACAACAGCACTGATCCAACCAATGGCTATGGATAAGGGTGCAATAGTCAATTTTAAGGCACATTACCTAAACCGAACTTTCCGACAACTCAGCATAAGGGAAACCGATGGTGAATCTTCAATTAAAACATTTTGGAAAAACTATAACATCAAGGAGACTGTTGACATACAACAGCACTGATCCAACCAATGGCTATGGATAAGGGTGCAATAGTCACTTTTAAGGCACATTACCTACACCGAACTTTCCGAAAACTCAGCATAAGGGAAACCGATTGTGAATCTTCAATTATAACATTTTGGAAAAACTAAAACATCAAGGATACTGTTGACAGCATCAATGAATGATGGAAAGAATTAAAATTGACAACAATGAATCATGTATGGAAAAAAATATGGCCAGAATGTGTAAAAAGTACTAGGGCTGTACCGGAATTCGGCTCCGAATCCGGCTCCGGCCAATTTAAAAAACACGGCTCCGGCAAAATTTGTAGATTTTGGACGGATTTTCAGCCGGATTTCTGTCTTACTTCACTGTTTACCTTGTTCTCCTATTATCGCCCAGTGTACGCTAAACACATTTCTATGGCTGTTAACTGTTTATCTTGTTCTCTTGTTATCACCCAGTGAACACAAACACATATCTGTAGCAGTTCCATTCTATGTTATATCGCCGGTCTCAGTGAGGTGGACAAGATATGTATAACATACCTTCTCCACCTCAGTGGCCGGTCTTATAAAGTTGTTTTTTTTTGTCTTTCAATGAGAGAGTTAAGAACTTTTTTTTTTGTTTGACTAACAATATTTTTTTGAAGCAACGAAAATTTGATTTGTTTTTGCGTTAATGCCGCCATTTTGCCAAAATCCGCCATTTTGTCGATTTCGGTTCGGTTAATTGACAAGCCGGTTAACCGTGAACACCCATAGTTTAGTGTTCACTGGGTGATAATAGGAGAAAAGATAACCAGTTGCATTCTGTTGATTTTTTCAAACTATCTACAAACTTTAAATCATCATTCATTTTCATTATACAAAATCAATTTAAAACATGGAGGTAAGTAAATTAAACTGTGATTTAAAAATAAATCAATTTTTCATGAGGTTTATCATATGATTGACAACATTGATTGAATATTCTTCCGGTAATGTGGTATACCTGTCTCTTTAGCAACCTTAAGGGGGTACGGAATGAAGGAATTGAAAAATTAAATATTTCAAAATCGATTTTTTTAATTTTATATTCACGTGCTATAACCAATCTAGATTATGATGATCTTAATGATTTTGCTTCCGGAACACTATAAATTACTTTAAAATGTATTTGAAAATCGGTAGTTCATTACCAAAATCATTAAATTACCATTAATATGCCAATAGCAACAATTTTTCTACAGGTGAAACTACACATTCTCTTCCGACACATTATATATCATTGTATGCGGTCCGATGACCTCGTTATGAATAACACAGTTTCATAAGCTAAATATAGCCTCAGTTTGGAATCCCACGTTACAAACAGTGATCTTTGACCTCATTCTAATAGATTATTATTTCATTGGACGGCACACAAATATTCCCGCAAAACAGCGCGCGAGGGTTACCCATACCCAGAATTCAATGCAGAAATGGACGTTTTTGTCAACTCTTTTGCTTACTGATCGCGAACCAGAATGAGATTGAGACATCTGAAGAATTGCCAGCTAGGCAACCAGGTCTGAACACGTCTGGTAGTTGCAAATCAATTCTTTGGGATTGTATTGACGAAATTGTACATACATCAGCAAGTGCAACTAACAGTGAACAGCAGGAACCAAGAGGTATAGACATCGAACTGCCCAAGTATCTGGCTCAACCAGTGATTTAATCGGCAGGAGGATCCATTGCATTGGTGGAGACAGAATATGGAGCGTTTCCCTAGTCTTGCTGCAGTTGCTCGCAGGTACTTGGGTGCACCTCCAACAAGTGTTCCATCCGAGCGCTTGTTCAGTGTAGCTGGAGGAGTTCTGAACGAGCATCGTTGCTCACTGATGCCAGAGAATGCTGCTCGTCATATTTTTTTGAAGTACAACTCGAAGCTGATCAAAGAGTAGAATGACAGTTGACACACAATCGATTTGAATTTGAAAAACTTGAAAACTCTATAGAGTATTTTAATTTTTACTTTTTAGTACTACTTTTTTTGTTATTTACATGAAAATGGAAATCAAATCAAATATCATTTGAATGATTGATTTACAGTTTTAATTACTATTTCGCCACTGTTGCCACTTTCCCAGCAGCTGATTACTATTAGTGATTACTGAGATTAGCCAAATTCTGCAAACTATTGTTACTATCGTATTTATTCTACTAATCTCCCATATTATTTCTAATAAATTAAATAATAATATCTACCATCTACCATTTCTTGGCCCAAAAATAGCATGTTTTAGGTTCTGAATAGAATTGTATTTACCTGAGAGACTGAGGCATCCAATAATCCCCTGTCCCAAACTTGGGGGGGGGGGGGGAGTTGTCCAATCTATTCTGATATGTTAACAACTTTAATATAAAGTGACAACCGAATCAAATCCGGTACAGCCCTAAAAAGTACTGATGCAGACAGAAGCGTACCTAGGGAGGGGAGGGGGTCCTAATTCAAGTCCCCCCCGGCCTTAGCTTGAGGGGGCCGCCAAATTTTTTTTTACATATAATATAAAGTACATTATCTCATGTCATGGTGTCAAATGTCAAAATGCAGGGGCCTCCAAAGAAGGGCTGTAAAATCCCTAGGTTCGGCACTGGATACAGAAGTTAATTTTCTTCCTGAAATTATGCAAAATATTTCGGATCTAGTAGAAGATTTCTGCTTGGAAGGTTTGAACGAACGTGCTCTACTTGAAGCTGATAGGGAACCTCGTCCTTTAAAATTATCCTGACGTCGAGGAACTAACTCAGCCATTAGCTGTTATAACTCATTGAAGAACGAAATAAAGAAGAAGGCAAGACAAACAACGTTGGACAATTGTTGTAAGCCAGGCCCATCCTTACCAGCGGAAAATGATGACGTCATTGATCTGCAGGTTACCATTTTCTTCATTTAAAAAAAAAAATATACATATTCATATTTTATGTAACGTGAAATTGTTTCATTTTTGTTTATAGACTATTGTTGATTGTTGGAGTTTGTTATTATTTTATGTACAAATGTATGTAGCTTTAATTTAAATGAAATAAAAAGAGAAAAACCATTTTGAATGATAAACCATGTTACATATTTAAACAACTTGGATCGATCTCTTTGAATTTGTATGGATTTGTACTAGAATAATTGATTCCTTATACGGCTTTTCGCTTAGCGGCCAAATTTTGTGGAACGTATCTAGGCCATAAAGCGAGGTATGGGGGTTTTTAACAATGAAATAACGAAATTTTTAACGAATTAAGTTTTTATATAATTAGAAAAAAGTATAGTTAAATGTCACAAAAAGGTCATATAAATCACTCATTTATCAATACATGTACCGGTAGTTTATTAACATCTTGGCAGCATGCATTCTTCTGTCCATCAAGTCCCTACCCCAAACTGTAAGTTCGTCTTTTTCTAAACAATATTATTAATACCATATTTGCAAAATGCGACCCTCAACATTAATCAAGCCCCCACCCAAAACAATAAGATGTTCGAAAGAACATTGCCTGGGTGGCTAGTTGGGAAATGCTACACTTAATTACTTGCTTATAACTGTCACACACACCAAATCCATTATGTCTTTCTCATACCTCCCAAAAAGCTATACTTATAAGTCTTTGGCTTCTTTCTCCTTAACACACCCTCCCCCAACACAAACGTAACACTTTTATTGATTTTTTTTTTAATCCTGCGTGCCCAAGGCGACACTTGACTCAGTAGCGTATGTGGTGGAATTAATTTTTACTATCGTCATTGGTAGAGGTGGGATGGATGGCCGAGTGGTGTAGATATTCGACTGTCGACCTGAGAGTCCTGGGTTCGATCCCCGGTGAGGCCCATGGAATTTTTCCAGGTAAAATTTCGTGCATAGTCGTCCCACAAGTCCACCCAGTTTAAATGGGTACCTGACTTTAAGTTGGGGAAGTAAAGGCGGCTGGGTGTTGTGCTAACCACACAATCCCTTTATATGCCGAGGTTATAGAAACCAGATGAATTCTACACTTCATCTGCCCCGATGGCCCGTTAGGGCTAAGAAGGGAACTTTACTTACTCATTGGTAGAGGTTAAAGGTTACCATAACATCATACTCCCCTCCCATTATCTTGTTAGTAACTGTGGATGTTGTTGAGCTCAAGTTGACTTGAAATTTTAAAAATTTGCCGAATACATTTTTTTTTGGTAAGGGGATAAAATTAAATATTGGCAAAAGGGCTATTTTTTTTCGCAATACTGAAAAATAGAAATTTGTTACAATGACACTTTTTGACAGATGTTATATAAGCGAAGGGGAAGGGGCAAAAAAAAATTTGCTGTACCGACGTTTGTAATAATGACATTTCACTGTATTAATGAAATAGCGTGACTAAAATAAACTAACTTATTTATCAAAACACTTTTCCCCTGAAATTAACAACCTAAATCATTTGTTTAAAATAATATGTATTATGTAGGCCTATCACTACACATGGAGAATGATAAAAGAATTGAATGATGAAAAAACTAATTAATTAATGATTTTTAACTATAGCCCACCAACTTATTTTTTCTTTTTAAATTTATTATTTTTATTTATTGAACAATTTTTAAATGTATGACTTTTTTATTTGTATTTATCAATTAGGCAATATTGTCTTCAGAGTGCCTTTGTTGTATGGGAATGTAGAGAGGCTTGATGAGAGTGCAGTAACAGTACTATTTACTAAAGTCAAAGATCCCCAACTATCAGCAGAGATGAATCACTATGAGCGCCGATACCCAACCTCTTGTCTGGATGTAGCAGCTGCTATTAAAATTCTAATTAATAGCAGAGTCCATGTAAGTTCAGACATAACAAATACTTTTTTTGTGTCATGATTTGAATTAGGATATTTAATTAACCTGTTTACTCCGTGGCTGGATTCTCATGGCAGTCACTTAGTGGCCCCGAACTACAGATGCAGATTTTTTACTTTTCACCAGCAATAGACTTCTATACAGTACCTTATTCTAAATCTGCTGCAAAGAAATCTATATTTTATATTTGAGAAATCATTTAGTTTTTAATTTGTCTCCAAAATGGACTCTTTTGATGTAAAATTTATTAGACCATTGTAGTGTAAGATTACACACATGTAGTACAAGTGTGATAACACAGTATACAAAATACTAACAAAAATAATTGCCTGTAGAATAAGGAATTTCAGTGAAACAGTATTAGGTGACTATCAATGTGGTTTCAGACCTAACAGAGCAACATGGACCACATTTTTTCACTCTAGAAAAATGTTATGAACATAATATAAACCTACACCAGCTTTACATATATTTCAAGATGAAATATGACAGCATCAATAGAAATTATCTTTACAAAACATTGCAGGAGTTGTGTATCCCCAACAAGCCAAGCTCATTAGACTAGAACACATGACATTAAACAACTCAAGAAGCAAGGTGAAAATCCAAGGGGAAAGCTCAAGAGAATTTCAAGTAAACCAAGGCCTTAGACAAGGAGACTCCCTTTCTTGCATACTGTTCAACTTTTACCTCAGAAATGAAAACAGGAACAATATTTACAGAACCCCTCCAGTACCTCGAATATGCAGATGATGTTACAGTGATAGGAAAGCAAGGCAAGAATATAGCAAAGGCATTCAAAGAATTAGAAACAGAAGCTCAGAAAGCAGGTTTATCAGTAAATGAATCAATACATACTATTGCAAAGAAATGAAAAAGAAAGAAACAAAAAAACATTCAAAATCACTGATAGAGCATTTGAAATAGTAGAAAACTTTAAATACCTGGGATCAACCCATAAGTGAGAAAAATGATACAATGATAGAGATCATAAACAGTCTTGAAGTAGCGAAAATAATATATATTACATACTGCATATAATACTCAAAGACAGACAGACTTCCAGAAAACTTTAAAAAATAATATACAAGACAATGATCCGATCAGCAGTAAAGTAACATATGGTAGTGAGACATGGACCCTCAGCTAACAAGTAGAAAATATGCTCAACACTTGGGAAAGGAAAATATTTATGGAAATATACCGGCCAGTAAAGGGCAATAACGAGTGGAAAAGTAGAACTTATTCAGAACTATATGAATTATATGAAGAACCAAATATAATAGTTGAAATTTTAAAAAAATTACATTATAAAAAAATATTTTATAAAAAACGTTTTTCTTGCGTACTAAAAAGCAGAAAATAATTTCTGAATAAATTGGTCGCATGGTAATAGACTTATAAGAGCTTCTCTCTGATTTTTATAAAAACGAAAAACGTTGGGCGCATGGATTTTATATTATGTGAATGTTTGTATTACATTATTAGAATCATAAAATGTTATCAATTAAATCCCAAAAGAATTATTACAGAAGGTTTTCGAAATATCACGATAATAAAGATCATTTATTAGAACTTCTATAACAAAATGCATATGAGTATGTAAAATTAATTCTAGTGTTGTATAACCTAAACTCATGATATAGAATACTTGTAAAGTTAATTGAATCAATATATTAATATAGTGAAATTATATTAAACATGTTTTCATTTCTATAAATTAGAGGTCTGGATGTTTTGTGTTCATGCGCCCAGCCAACGTTTTTTTTTTTTTAAACTACAGTTTTGAATAGTTTCTGCTGTTTTTAAATATGAAACGCAAAGGACATAATCTGAAATAATTCGATTTAAATATTTGTTAGTTTTTTTTTTTTATTTCTACAACATATTTCATCTTTAAATTGTAATAATATCGTGAAAAAGTCAGATCCATCCGAAACTGAAAATAACCTTGCCTACTAATCAAAACTAAGGGAATATAACTATGCAAAGGTTTTGCAGGGTACAGCTAGTTATAACATAACTAGATATTAAGCCCGGCGTTGCCCGGGAAATCTAGGTGTAATGTTAAACCCCTTCCTAATCAATTGAATTAATTTAATTAGGTGCTGATTTATGCCACCTTCCTAATGTGCAGAAATGACCTACATTTCATACGTCAAAAGATGTGGCTGCCATAACCAACAAACCATCATCAAAAAGTAATCCATCGAGGAAACAATAACCTCCAGTACACAATGTTAACAAACTATAATAACTGAGCATGATTATCAAATGCGCAGCCGATTTACGTGAAATGCTTAGCCGATTTACGTGAAATCAAGTGCAGAGTTTTATTTTATTTGACGTCTATTTATAGTTAAAATCAAAACAAAGCATTAAAAAAATGCACTGAAAAGTACAAAAAATAACTACTTTACTATGTCATTTTGCAGCGCGAAGGCACTCATCGGGAAATGACGTCATAGAGGATTTTTTTTTAATTTATAGGACGGCGCTCGTTAGTGACCTAGTCTGATTATAATGCTATCTGTTGTAATAACAATGAAAATAATTGAATTATATTATATATTTTTATTATTATTTAATATTTAGGACTTTTACATCTCAAAATAAAAAACCACAGAAACTATTTAAAACTAGATTTTTAAAAAAGAAAATCGAATCGAAGACGCCATTTTTTCGTGACCTCGCTGGTCACGTGATTACTTTATCAAATACTATTGTTTTATTTATTATTTCTGGAGGTCGTTTATTTATAGAATGGATTCCCCACACCCGATCCGTACAAGCTTAGCTGCTTTATAATGTAGATGATATTTAGTAGACTTTCAGTAAAGTAATTATTTTCAACGACAGAACCCCTACAGTACCTCGCATATAATATTACTAAATTTTATTTTATCAAAAAAGATAAAATTGAAAGTTAATGATTTATTTAATCTCAAAATAGGCTATTTTTAAGGCAGTATTTATTACTTTTATAAATTTGGAAAATAATTCACTAAAAAAGTAAAAATCCACACCAAAATATAGAAAATACTTTTGTAAAAATGTTTAGTGATCTCATTCTTTTGTGTGTCTTTTCTATCGCATTAGTTTAGTTTTCATTAGTCATTTTTTAGCATATTATTAAATTAAACATAAATGTTTACCTTTGTAATAAATGCAAGTTATTCTGTTTCTAATAGGAAAATTCGGAAGACAATTGTAGTCTTTATTTTACTTCCAGAATTCTGATTTAACTGGCTTTTTTCATTGGAGTGGAACAGAAATGATGACTAAATATGACATGGCTTTAACTATGGCTGAGTTGTTTGGAATCCCTACTAGTCATATTATTGCAGACACTAGGCCTGCCTCAGGTGCTACCCGTCCTTTTGACTGTCACCTTGACTGTACTAGGATGGAATCACTTGGACCCCCAAAAAGAACAGCTTTCAAGATAGGCATCAAGTCAGCATTAGAGAAATTTTATCCATGAAATCTAGTTTTCAAGCTATTTTATCTATATATAAGGTTTGTCTGTTGATTTCTGAAGTTTGCATACACATAATAATAAAGTTTAAGTTGTTAGAAGGAAATAAAATGATAATCTGAGTCTTTTTATCTTTAGTTATGTACAAATTTGAGAAATTTATTATGATAATTTAAGTTTGCACCATAAGAGGAAACATTTATTTTAAAGAAAACAATAGGAGTTTAAATGAGAACTGTTCACAAATTCTACACCTGAAATGCAGAAAATTTTAGGACCCCTGGTAGTTGTGAGATGTAGATTTTTGTTCAGGTCCTAAAGTCCACCCAGCTTTAAAGGGGTGCCCGACTTTAAGTTGGAGGAGTAAAGGCGACTGGCATTGTGCAAACCACACAATCCCTTTATACGCAGAGATACTGAAACAAATGAATTCTACACTTCATCTGCCCTGATGAAGCTTAAAGGGAAACTTTTTTTAAAATAAAAATAAGCCCCACTCCCATCTATGAAAATTTTGCCAAGTCGTTTTAGCCCAGTGCCACAGGAAAATGTTTATTTCCAACCTTTTGATAGTGCCCATGACCTATTTACTTCCTGATTTCACAGGAAACTAAATGAAGTAAATGTATAAAGGGTTATGAATTTTTCTTCAGTCAGCAGCGGAGTAAAACAGGGCTGCGTCCTTGCACCTAAACTCTTCGGCATTTTCTTTTCCATGCTCCTCCAATACGCCTTCTAGGATTGCAGCGAGGGTGTGTACATCCATACAAGGTCTGATGGCAAGCTCTATAACATAGCCCGCCTCCGTGCAAAGACCAAAGTGACTTTGGTCCTAATTCGCGAGCTACTCTTTGCTGATGACGCAGCCTTGACATCACACAACGAAGATGGACTGCAGAATCTTGCCACCCGCTGCTCCCACGCGTGTAAGGAGTTTGGACTGACTATCAGCCTGAAAAAGACGAATGTCATGACACAGGGTACAGATACCCCTCCAAGCATTGACATCAATGGGCACACCCTAGAGGTCGTAGAGAACTTCACCTACCTCGGGTCCACCATCTCCAGCTCGCTATCCATAGACCCGGAGATCAACTGCAGAATCATTAGGGCAGCAACAGTTATGGCAAGACTAAACCAACGGGTGTGGAAAAACCCAAGCCTCACCGAGAATACCAGACTGCGCGTCTACCAGACCTGCATACAGTACACTCCTCTATGGATGCGAGACGTGGACCACTTAAGCGAGGCACGAAAGGAACCTAAACAATTTCCACATGAGGTGCCTGCGACATATACTGCAGATCAAGTGGCAAGACAAGATCCCCAACACTGGGGTGCTGGAGAGGGACAACATGAGCAGCTTGTACGCAGTTCTCAGCGAGAGACGTCTCAGATGGCTCGGTCATGTCAAAAGAATGGACGCAGGCCGCATCCCAAAGGAACTACTACATGACGAGCTAGTAACCGGCCAGAGGAAAACAGGGCGACCTAAAATGCACTACAAAGACACATGCAAAAAGGATATGAAACAGTGCTCCATTAACCCCCAACTCCTGGAAGAGCCAAGTAGCCGACCGCCAGTCCTGGAGGCTCGCTGTCCGGCAGGGTTCATCGCGAGCAGAGGCTGAGAGACAGGAATATGCTGCCCTGAAAAGATCAAGGCGGAAGCAGCAAAAGCAACAGCTACAACAACCATCTATATTCAAGTGCGGCAGGGATTGCCCGAGTCAGACTGCACAGCCATTCCCGGCGGTGCTTGTAGACTCAATTTAGCTACACCATCGTCTCTCGAGACGGACGGATGCCGACGACTAAACAAGCTGTTAAGTAGCTAATAGGTTTCAGGCTTTCAGAAACAATTACAATTAGAAATTTATACTATATTACAGCGAAAGAAGCTCAGGTTGAGCCAGTGTCATCAGGGGGCAGGCCCGTAGCCAGCCCCCCCCCCTGCTATTGCCTGGCCCCTGCTGTAGAATGCTTGGCCCCTCCTGTAGAATTTTCACGCTACGGGGCTATCAGGGTGTCTAGGCGGTTGCCGAGTTAAGAACAAAATCTGATTTAACATGTTTATTTTTTCGTTCTTCTGGTATAATGTCTTATAATAACTTCAAAGAAACAATAGTCATGAGTTTTAATGTCTTAAATATCTATAGATACAATATATCTATATATATACTTTTACCAAATATACATGATAGATGAATATTGAAAACATTTTTGGCAGATAGTTCAAACCACTGTTGAGATTTTCAATATAAAAAAATATAGGATACATCTTGAATTAAGTATTGTTTAATGAAATCAACGACCAATCAATGACCATTCCCTCCTAAATGGAATAAACAAATACCAGCTGCCTTCTCTGCCTCGTTATATAATGTGAACAACCCCCTGCCTGTTTGATACATAAAGAAGGTAACAGCAATTATAACTTAAGAATTAATTCACTCTTATTTAAATGAAAAATACATATTTTTTAAATAAATTTGCTGTTAATAATTCAATTTTATCAGTAGAGTGAAAAAAGAAAGATATATTAACCTTTTCATTACGGATGCGGATTTTTGACATTTTACTTCAGCGATAGATTTCTATAACTTATGTTTAATGTATCGCGTTGTAGCCTATATATTATTGTAGAGAAATCATTTCTACACATTTGCTAGTAAATACCAAAGAAATTTTATAAATTTACAAAATTCACGGACTCGAAATTATTTCAGTAATGTATTCCCAACCAAAAACTACACATGAACCAAAATTTAAGCTGTCACTGAAACAGTCTAAAATTGAGTAAAAGATTTAGTAAATCATTTACAGACACACGCCCATAAAAGTGAAATTTAATAAAACTTTAATAAAGAAATTAATTCACTTAACATGTAAAAAAAAACATTTAATAAATATCAAATACATAGCTAATTAATGTTTATGTTTTTAAGTAATATAACAAACAAAAAAACTTTTTTTTATTTCATTAAATAAATGTGGTAGAAAAAAGGTCTGCTAAAATTATATAAAATTTCTGATTTATTAAATTTTGTAGCACGCCTATCCTTATGTTGCTAGAGATGTGAAGTGGGAGATTATGAACTACAGTGGAACCTTTGGTGACGAAGGCATCAGGTCACGAGCTATTCAGATTTCAAACCAAGCTATTCAGGTTTTAAACTAAGGCCTGAGAGTGAGAGATCAAGGTTTAACCTTGGAGACAAAACCAGATAAACACTTCATCAGTCAAATGAATTTAATGGTAGAACGTCATTTAGGATCAATGGAAAGATATATTAATCCACACAATAGCATAGAGTAAAAAGCTGTGAAGCTTAAACCATTCAATCAGGAGCAGTCATCCTGTGATGAGGAGCCCATGACAGATTCTGCCAGAATAAACAAAATTTGTAGCAAGTGGGCAAACATCAAAAACTTCATGTGGACCATCATCCAAACTTGTTGCCAACATTGCAGTAAACCTGATGGATGTGAGGTGATGGCCCAATTATGACAAATTTCCCTTGAAAGTTCAGAATTTCCAATGGGCTGTCGAGAAATATCAATAACAAAGTCTTGGAAAAATGATTCTTGATTTCCATTGTCAAGTATCAAAGTTTCAGGTTATAAACCGAGTTTAGGAACAAATTAAGTTCATAGCCGGTGGTAGTATTTTTTCTTAAAAAGAAGGAAGAGTCCTGAAAATGTTCAAAAAATTTTACCTAAACTGTAATATTATTTTGATTTATAGGTATAAATAAGCAAAAAGAAACATTCTTAAACTAATTCCAACAAATTGTAACTAGTTTGCAAACTTCGGGCAATGTTAGGAATTTACTTAAGCATAGCCCAATTTAATTTTAGGTTTTAAGAAAAAAAAGAATTTTTATTAATGTCCTAATTAAGCAAGCCATGGATTTGATACCAGTAAGAAGATTATTTTCTTTGAGTGTTAACAGAAACAGTATGAAAATTATTCACAACCCAACAATGGCTGCATGCAGCATATCAAATAAATTGTTGGCGCAAGGGAAATAACCCTTAAAAATGGTTTAAAAAAAAAATCAGCTGAAGTTTTTTTTTTTGCATGACATACAATACATAATTATGTGCTGACAGATATTTCCTCAGATAAAACTAGGTGATAATTTCATTTCTTATGTGAATATGTGTTGCAAGAGGGAAAGTGGCATTTTCAGACAACGCTAGAGTGAAATTGCCTGGAGTGAAACTGAAACCATGTCATAAATAAGTAACAGAATAATGTAGCCACCTAGTAATATAATAGACTATAAAAGAAATATTTTTACATTATTTCTTAAAGCTATAAAAACAAACAGATGAAAAAACGCTGAAAAAAAATCTACTGAAAGACTGCAGGTTTTGACATAATAAAAATTAATGGGGTAAGCAAGAATTGCTGAAAAGTATAAATATGGAAGACTGGATGTCATAAGAAGTGGTATCTTTCTCGACCACAAAAAGCCTGAGCAAAGCATTAGCCAAAATGTGAAGTTACTATCTTAACAAACATGAGGGATAATGAAGCCGATTTTAATCTGTGGTATCAAGCCAGAGCTTTTCCGACATAAAAGTAAAAAATTTTACCTAATGTAACCTATCTTAGATAGGTTAGCATTTTTACATATACCTCCACATTTAAAAAAAAAAATTCTTACAAATTTTGTGACATTTACTGACATAACTTGTATTCATTTTTTAACTTTTCTAAAAATAATAACAGAAATTTTTCATCACAACCAATCAATTCAGTACTTTAATAACGCAACATGGCTACTAAAAATTTAAAATTAATTAAGGCATTTTAGAAATATTTAACACATTTACAATGCACTCAAACAGAAAAAAAACAATAGACTAGATGTAGGAATAATATACAGATGTTTAAGTACTACTGGGTGACTGCTTTCTTCTAATTTACAGTAAATATTTCAAAATTTATTGAAGTCTTGACCCAGGCCTGAAAAGAAAATACAACAGGATTAGTTATTACAATTCAAAAGAACATTTTTATAAGTAGTGTCAATGAGTATGTATCTCCTGTTATCAGATGTTTGTTTCATTTAGTCTTTATCTCAAGTCAATAGATGTTTGTATTTGTCAAGGAGTCTAAATATCCTGTCAGAAAAGTGTATGTCAGCATGTGTATACCATACAATAATAGAGTTTATGTGTGTGTTTGTGTCTCTGAGTGCTTCTGCTTACATTAATATATGATATTTCTTTAATGAATTGCTGTCATGAATGCAGCTTATGTGATAACAAGACATTACATTTATTCTAAGAACGTTTTGCCATCTATTGATATCACTGAGCCACTGCCTGGCTAAGGAGTCCCAAACAACATAACCTTTCTTTCTTAGTAACAAAATCTTTATCTATAATTGAATATTTAAATGAAAAAGTATAGTTACAAATCACTTGTCATTTATGAAAAGAAGCTTTAATTAAATATTGTTAATGCTTTTTGAACAAAATTATGTTTTCAGGAATCAGTCAGAAGAGGGAAGAATCTAAATTCAATCGGCAGACACAAATGCTGGAATCGTCCCATCGCTAATAATTAGTAAATATAAATCTACAAAATTAACATTGTTCACTGAATAGTTTAAATGCAACCATTTTCGGTGAGGAATAGCATTTGAATGACTATAAATCAAGGATGGTCAACTGTTCATCATGCTCTAATTTATTTTAGAATGTGATGCCCCTATTTAGCTCTTTTCAAAATATTATAATACAATACAGCACACCACTCCTGTTCTTACAATAAGTCATAGGATGACCATCCCTGGTACAAATTAATAAAAAAAAATCTTTTATTAAAAAAAAACAACAACATATAAGACAATTCAACCAATAAATTCTAGCACAAGTATTTGAATTAAAGGCTCATTTAATCTATCAATGATGTCATTAATGAAGTCAAAGAAATCAAGATTTGAAAAGGTTTCTTAAACATGCATCTATATTGCTTTAAAAACCAACTTTACTGCCATCTGAATTCTACTGAGTAAAATAAAATGATTTAGTTAAAATTAAAATCCAACTTAAACAGAAAGACATTTTGAGCAAATAAATTTTTGCCAAGAGGAAATGTAGCATTTATGTCTTATTGAAAATATAATGAAAATTAGTTTTTAGTCTTACTTAAATATAGGAAGATCACAATTTATTCTGATACCCCAGTACTCGCTTGCTCAGACAATTTTGGACTTGGAGAATTTTCAAGAGCTATTATTAATTTGTTTTGCTGAGCTTGTCCTTTGGCTCCAGCAACAGAACATTCTAATAAAGTATTTTCTGTGGTTTGTATATTTGAATTCAAAATCTTCATATCAGATTGCAACTTAGGACTCTGAGGTTTCAATCTACTAGAGTTACCAGAAGACAGATTGGGTGTAACAACTTTATACAATTGGTTAGGTTTTGGAAAATTCAACTTTGAGTCTAAAACTGGCTGCTGTTGTAACAAATCAGACTGCATTGTTAAAACTGAAACTTGCTGAGAATGTTGAAAACAATGATCTTGAATCTGATATGAACTGTGTCCTTTACCATTTAAAAGTGAAATGGCTCCAAGTTCTTCTTTGGCAAGTATTTTACTTGATAAACCACCTTTTGTTTTTGCTTCTGCAAGTATCTCTGAATTTTTAATTTTAATAGCATTACCCTTTTGCTGCTTGCAGGCATCTGGAACTAATTCAGTTTTTTTAATTTTTGGATTAATGGTATTTAACCTCATTAACAAAGAATGTGGTTTAATAAAATGATCGGTTATTCTAAATGGCTCTTTAGATGTAGAGATGGGTTTGCTTTTAATAGCTGTAAGTTTGATGGAACCACATTCGCCAGCTTTCCTGCCACTTGCAGGCTTCATTCCTGCAATCAAGAGAGTTCAGACTTTTAAAGATTTATTCTCAAGACAAGCCAGCCAATGAAAGTGTTAGATGATAGGAAGCCCAATGAATCATCACTAACTTTCTTTCAAATTCACAATATTTTCTTTTCTTTTAAACAATGTCTTTCATCCATGATTGTGGCTGAGCAAAAGTAATTAGTGTATAATGCTTTTTTTTAATATGGTGTCAATGATTTTTGTAATGTAAATAAAAATGCCTTAAAAAATTTCAAGTAATTAGTTGCTTTTAACAACAATATTATAATAAAAATAACAAAAAGTAGTTTAAGTAAAACAGTTTTTAAAAAATGTGTATATATGACAAAACTACATGTATATCCAATAAGTTAAGTGAGTCTCTTGAAAAGCAATACTGAGCTGAGAAAACAGCTTATGAACAATTGTTAATGAAAGATTACAAAATTTTGATAAAAATACAAAACCTTTGCAGTATGGTGATTATAACATCATTTAATAATAACAGTTAGAGAAATCTCATTATAAATAAAATATCACAAAAAAGGACATTTAATAGTATATTATTTAAAATTTTGGTTCAGAAACAGCTTTTTAATCAAGCAATATTAAATTCCTTACCTCTAAAAGCAGCATTTGAGTTCAATGCCATTGCTAAATTTTGAAGTGCTTGTCCTTCTACTGCCTCTTGTATTCGTACCTGTGACTGTATTTGCTCATAAAGAGATAATGAAGGATTTTCTGGGGAGATAGGGGATTTCTGTGGAGATGGAGTGCTGCCCCTGGACTGAGGTAATAGTGGACTGCTTTGTAACAAAGATTGGTTTAAAGGTGAGGATATCTGCGAAGATTTAGAAATAGATGGTTTTACACTTTTAGGAGGTGAAGTCCGATTAAAAGTTTTGTGAAAACTACTCTGTTTAATTCCTTTATTATTAGGTATTTGTAGTGATGATATAGTTCCAAGAGCATTGCCATGTAAAAGTTGCAAATTAGATCCTCCACTAGATGGTGCCCCAATAGCTGTGCCTGGTTTTACCTGGTTGGTAATGCTACCACACTTTGACAAAGTCGTACAACTGACTGTTTGACCTTTTGGCAGGAAAGAGCTATGCTGCTGCTGTATAAGGTCATTTGTGGAAGACAAAGATTTAGGATATGATGGCGACGATTGAGACAGTCTTATATCTAGCTGTGACTGATCCAAGTCATTTGCATTTACTAAGCTGGAGGTCAGGTTAGTGACATTTATCTGCCTCTTGCTATGGGGCAAACTATGAAGTGACTGCTTCTCTTGATGGATTAGAACCTTTTTCTGAATTACTTGTGAAAATCTGGCATTGCTCTCTTTATCTATTAATGTTGTATTGTTTTTAGGAGAAGTGCTTGTTAACCTTGGAATACTGACAATAGGATTGGGAGACTTTCCTGGTGAGACATTACTCCATGAAGAATTAGGAAGATCCATATTCACAACCTCAGAGAATGAAGACTTCATAGTTGCCTTCTGCTGAGAAGTATTCACTACTTTCAGATCTTGAGGTAGCTTTTGCTGCAATTGAGAAGTCTTGAGCTGGCTACCAGTGCCAACCTTCAGTGGCATTACTTGACTGACACATTTAGGTGATGGAGAATCCTGATTATTATATTTCTGAAGTGACTGTGATGTAGATAGAGATTCAGGATGTGTATAAATATTGGTGAAATTCTGAAATGGTGACATGAATGAACAACTATTGGTTGATGTTCCAGTTGGCTGAAATTATGGGGAAAAGTTTTAAAATAAGAATTATAATAATTACTACTAACATACATTCAATGTAAACACAAGCAAAATCACAGTCAGTAAAATAAGTCATTAATTTTTTTTTGGAATTTTTTTTACCTAGTATAGAAAAATAAAAGGACAATAATTTTACTTATACATGTATAAGAATAAAGTATGAGCAAGACAAACAAAGATTATTTTTAAGCAGATTAAGTTAAATGAATTTAATATCTCATCATAGAAACCTGAATGAACCATGTAGGTCTATTCATGCTAAGATGGAACAATATTGATGCAAGATGTTGACCTGACAAGTACCTTATGTAACGTACCGTAACAATTTCTGATAAACCTGAAACTGATCCACTAGGTGTCATAAGTTTAGGTGTTGAGGTAGTTCTAGGAGAGGATGGTGTTGTTGGTAAGTAAGAGGAATCTGAGACCGAAACAGGTGTGACCCTCTTAGTAGAAACTGGGCTTGAATTATCAATGTATTTTTGAGTCAAGTTTTGAATATTGGCTTGTTGTATTACCACCCGTGGAGGTGTTGAGGGTATTGCTTTCCCTGCCTGTTTACCACTGCGTCCACTGGAAGGTAGTGTGTCTCCAAGAGGACGTTCAGTCACCTTTTGTTGACTAACTAGTGATGTAGTAAATGTTGTCAAAGGTTTTAAGTCAGAATTTGACAAATTTACCACAACTGTCTCTGTTCTGTCCCCTGTTATTTCAATGACATCTTCAGTTTTAGACACATGACAAGTTCCAGTGTCTGAAGCAACTGTCTGACTCTGGTCAAAGGAAGGAACTAAAGGATGGACTATGGATATCTTTTTATTCTTTGACCTGAAAATACAAAAATATTGATTCTTTCCTAATCATGTACAAAAATGATGTATAACCTTTAATATACACACAAATTCATTCAACAATTTTGATTTGAAATCTAACAATAAAAAAATCAAGAAATATAATTTGTATTCTAGACCTATTACAAAAACTTTTTTCAAACCTAATGTAAAAAGATAAATAAAAAAGATAAATACAGTGAAATGTTGATATAACAAAATTGACTTGTAATTTATTCGATATAATGAAATTATGTTACACTGAAGTGTAAGGGGGGAGCAACAGAATGAGAGAGAAAAATACCTTCATTGCAAAGTGTATCGAAAATACAGAATAAATTATTGAATACATATAATGTCATAATTATTTATAAAATGTTGATTTATTAAATGATGCTTTTTTTTAATTTAAATTACATTAAGAAACAATTTTTAAAAATACCAAAGTCATTCTTATTTGTGTTTAAATTCTAAGGGATCTATTCTTTTTTTTTAGTATTTTTGATTACAAATTTAATCATTATTATCTTGAGCCATGTGAATAAAGTCATTTCCCAAATATTAGGTTATGGGTGAAAACAGTCAAAATAACAAGGTTCCTTTTTTTTTTTTTTTTTTTTTTTTACAATAAATTGGAACTTCAATTAACTTCAAAATCTTTACAAACAAAGAAATGGGTAACAAATCTTTACGCAGCTCACTTTAATAAACATAATTTTAGTACCTTTAGGTCATTCAAAGTAAGAGTCCCTTTTATTCATTTTTTGTCTGTGCATCCCAAACAGTCAGGAATTGTTATAGATTGAATTTTTTCCCCTGCTGAACTTAAAAGGACCTCGGACTAGTTGAGGGATTTTTTTTTCCTCATGTGGACTGTTTCCAACAATAACGCTCACTGGTCAATTGTAAATTACAGACTCATAGTTAGCCAACAGTAATTACTTGTATGAAACCTCCCCCCCCCCATATTATTTGTTAAATGTGAAAGCTGTTCTTCGCATGTTAAGCTCAAGCCTACTTAAAAGAATTTCAATAGGATAAAAATAGTTTCAAAGTGGGTGCCACAATATTACTGTATATGTTCGCATATAAGCTGAATTTAGAACTTTAAAATACAATACTGAAATCAGGGGGTCGGCTTATATGCACTTAAAACTAAATGGACACAAGGGCAGACACTAATGCCAATTTTCCAGCCACACATTTTCATCGCTATCTGACTCTTTATTTGGTTGTATGTACAGATTACCTATATAAATATATATATATATATATATATATATATATATATATATATATATATATATATATATATATGTATATATATATATGGTTTCTGAACTAATACTATAATACCAATCTCATGGAGTATAATCAAACATAGGATTTCTGCCTAGGCACACTGTGTGTTCCTATCATCATCATCATTGCCCGTCACTCCTATCAGGGTATGGGCCACCAACTAAAGATCTCCAGCGACTTCTGTCTGAGCCATTCTTTCCAGCTGCTTCCTGCTGAACCCCATCCTGGTGATTTCTGCTTCAAATTCTCGCCTCCAGGTGTTTCTTGGCCTTGAGGATTCCATCTGAATACTTGCCTAGTGATGTTACTTGCTGGCTTTCGTAATGTGTGGCCTATCCAGCCCCATCTCCTCTTCCTGATCTCTTCTTCCATTGAAGCTTGGCCGGTTCGTTCAAAAGGCTGGCATTGTGTTCCTATATCTATTATTTATAATCTAATAATAAGGGATTCTCTCTAGAAGTGTAATTAAACAGATTTGTGTTCAGACATATTCTATACGCAAATGCATAGAATAAAGTGTGAGTGACACCAGTGGTGAGCCGTAACCAGTGCTGGGTAGTAACTAATTACAGTAACGCTAGTTACAGTAACTAGTTACAATTTGAAGTAACTAATGCTGTAACTAGTTACTTTTACTGAACTGTAACTATTCTAAGTAACTAGTTACTTTTATCAGTAACTAGTAACGCAAATTGCTAGTTACTTTACTAGTTACTTTGGTCGTGTGTTTATTGGCGCCGGAACGAGCCTATGGCAATCAATAATATTTGTTAAGTATTTTTATGTTTATGATTATAGGAAGTTCGTAAGTTGGTTGTGAGCTGATAAAAAAAGCTAATTATTTTTTGACAAACTCAATGGCGGACTCAAAGCAAATTGAAAATTCTTTTGAATGTTCAGTATTTACCTAATTTTTACTACGAAAATTGAAATAGATAACAAAAACGTTCGTGTACGTTGCAAGCTTTGTCCTCCAGCTACGAAACAGACTTATAGCTGCGCCCTCAATTCTACGGCCAATCTCAAAAAACATCTGCAGGTTAGCAATAATATGTTATTATATAATTAACAGGCTGAAGATGCCATTGTTTCAAAACATTTACATTTGTAAAAACCAATTTATTATTTTTTATAATTATATTTTTGTACTACTTTTTATTATTAGAGTGTTCATCCTGCTGAACATGATAAATTACCAACACTGAAGAGGTCTGTCACTTCATCAAATGAACCTGAACCGGTGGCGAAGAAACAGAAAACTTTAACTTCACGGACCAGTAATAGTGTGGCACTTCTGTCACAGCAACATGTTAACGATCTGATCATGAACTTTGTTATCGGAGACATGCAAGCATTTTCAGTTGTTGAATCACCTGAATTCATTAAATTGGTAACTGGACTTCAACCCAGCAAAACTGTGATGACACGAAAGACTCTCAATGGTTGGTAGTAGTATTTACAATATATTTTTTATGTTTTGTATGATTGTATCATTATTTAATTAGTACATTGTGTTGCTATTTGTGTTTGTATAATTTCGCTATCAACATATACAGTGATTTTAGATTTATTAATTTGTAATTGGTATTTAGATTTCAGATTTGAACTTAAAGGCATTGTTTACATAAATGTCATTTATCTTATCTCATTACAAATTTCTTAAAATAATAAACAAAAAAATGCTTATTCTGTTGCAATTTAAAAAAGCTTTTGTTGTATAATTTTAATATACAGGCAGCATTGAAGACGAATACAAAACAATGCATCGGATCTTCAGCAGAAGCTGTCACTTGTTACTGTAGTCTGCACGACAGCAGATATCTGGACAGCCCATAATCGAAGTTTTTGGAGTAACCGTGCACTGGATAGAGATAAGTACACTAGAACGGAAAAACTCAGCTGCTTTGGCATGTTCACGATTACGGAGGCAGACATACCTTCGACTTGATTGCTGCAACACTTGAAGAAATTCACTCCAAATTCGCATCACTGAAAAAAGTTATATGCACAGTTACTGACAATGGATCAAATTTTGTAAAGGCTTTAAAGTGTTTTTTCTGAGCTGGAGACAATGCCTGCAGACTCAAAACAGGATGGAGCAGTGACCTTTACATAATGTTGCAGACGTTCTAGAAAATGACAAGCAATCTTGCCAAGATGCTTCAGAGGTTTGTGGACACCTCATCATCATCTGTGGAGCTCACACAATGAATCTTATAGCAGTTTCTGATTCCAGAAAAAGCAAATGATGATTTTAATTACAAAAAGTTGAACCGCAGCTCTTTTGCTAAATGCGCTGCACTCTGGAACAAGGCAAGCAGAAGTTCACAGGCAGCTGAAGTGGTGCATGATTTATCCAATTTAACACTTGCTGTTCCAAATGCACACGATGGAACTCATTTTATAATTCTGTTGGCAAAGTCTATTCCATTGTTGAGAAAAAATCTGAATCTATGTTAAATGACATATGCAGCAAACTTTCTCTAACAAGTTTCCGCTCAAATGAAATAGTTTTCATGGCCGAGTACATCAAGGTTATGCAACCATTAGCCATGGCTCTGGATACGTTGCAAGCTGAAGTCAACTGCTTCATGGGACTACTCCACAACAATTTCTTCTTTGAGTTACATCTTTCTTCAATGAAGCCCTTATTGAAGTTCTTGGCTCCACTGGTTGATGCATTACTTGAAGTCGGAGACAAGTAAAAGATTTGGCACACTTGAAGGTTGAAGATGATTGAAATAAATTGCAAGTGCTTCTCATCCACAATTCAAGCTCAAGATGGATACAGTCTGGCAGCTGAAGAGTTCGAGCTAAATATTTGCTGCTGCTACTGACAATGCCAGGCCATGGCTGACTGTGATGCTGCAGGCAATGCTTCCAATATACAACAGCAGCGACTTCATCATCTCATGTAGCAGAGGAGGATTTCTTCTGTTTTTATGAGTCTGATACTGGAGGTAGTACTGCTCAGTCCGAACTTGAACTTTTTCCTAAGCGATTCTTCAAAAGACATATCTAGTCTCCATCAATGTTCCCTCCCCAGGTGTGGTATGAAGTGAAGCAAAAGTTTGTCTCACTGAGCCTTAATTTGTTTGAGGCCAAAATTTGTGAAGAAGGCGATTTAAGGCGATGTAGATCCGTCAGAGTGACGATGTCGTCGTATGTAGTATGGCGACGCTCTGAATGCGTATGACGATCAGCTCACGCGCTCAACTCAGAGGAACATTGGTCTCCATCACTATCCACTTGTGAAACAAGTACATTGTTACGTAAAACACAAGTCTTCCATCAAGCGCTCCTAGTGGAAAGGCTGGGCCATTTAGCATGAGGCGGGCAATGCTACTGACTCCACGAAGAAACCCTCAGATCCAACTTGGATGATCATTTTGAAATGATCCTACTGCTAAGAGCCAATAAAAAAGCTGATACAGTGATTATTAATTGGTTTAGTTATACATAGCACATGCAATTAATAGTTTTTAATGATAGGTTAATTTTAAACTTTAAACTGGTTGATGTTGCTTTGACTAATATATTGGTGAATGATTGTTTTTTATAAATACTTATCATACTGTTTTTAATAAAAAATTATGTGACATATTATAACCGTTGTTACTTGGAGAATCCTTTACAACCCATCCTTGACAATCCCAGTAACTAATAGTAACTATCTAGTTACTTTGTGGAGTAACTAGTAAAGTAACTAGTTACATTTTGAATAGATTAACTAATAGAGTAACTAGTTATATTTTATCTGTTGTAACTA